>SAYR01027804.1:297877-311491 GCA_004382745.1 Argopecten irradians irradians | reverse complement strand
ATACAAGGATACAGTAGTTATTTACCAACGGGTCGTGTCAGTACGTTGGAAAATGTCCAGTAGGTTGGCAACTGCCCAGATCCTAAGCGAAACTTGTCTGGACATCCTCATGGCACTATAAACAATTTCTGAGGTCAGACAAGCCACAAGGGAGACAACTCCACCATCTTATGTGTTCCTGTAAGGGGTGTAGTTGAAAAGCATATTAGATCTTGCAATATTTAAAACCAGGAAAGAAAAACAACAAACTTTAATTGTCAAACAACGACCAACAAATTCTTAAAGTCAGAACAAAACCCTGTTATCCTTAGACAGTTTTATTTGATCAATGAAGAATGTAATGTTACTCAAGCCCCTGTGCTACAGCCCTACCACAGCGCTCTGTAAACCATTCGTTCGCCTTCACATTCAGTAGGCCAGCGGCAATCTTGCCAGGTTGTGACCATTAGCCCATGATATCTGGATACAGTGGTCGCGGTCCGTGTTGGAGGCACGGCGACACCAATACAATCATCAACCTCCCAGCTGCACAAAGGTTGGAGTGCTTCCCCGCGGGTCTTATTGGCATACACAACACAGCATTAACCATCTCGAGGAAGTCAGAGAAATCAGCAAAATCTAGTCATATACTTTACAAAAGGCTATCTTAAATACGCTTACGTTTGAACGATCAATATTTGACCAAAATAGTAACCAGTTGAAATTTGGGATTCTAATCAATACATATAATCACAAGCACTGTTTTGAAAATAATTTCAAATTAGAACTCATTTAATTTCACTGGCTTCCCAAGCATAAATACTGCTGAAATACTATCTGCCCTAAAATTTGTAATATACCCCAGAAAACTTTCCCCAATACAACCCCTGAAACATACTGAGGACAACGTTAATGCTGGTTTCCATGACGTCCCATAAATCCAAAAGCGTTGGAATCTGACAGTGCTGAGAAGGAGTGCTACCCGACCGAGTGCCCCGGCCTCATAATCTATACAGCAAGTGCTTCTCTGTACTACTCAGAGTTATTCCCCTTAGGTGTAGTCGTCCCAATAGACGAGTGAGTAACAGCAGATTTCAAAACAGCTGATACCTGCTAAACAAATACCAAGGTAGAACAAATGAACTCTAAATCATACATTTAAAAAGGTCGTAAACCAAGTTATTACCACATTACATTCGTATAACCTAATTCGTGCCGTTAATTTCAACATAACATTAAGTCATAAAAAGGTTCATAAACATTTGATAATTAAGTTTTAAACAATACATGTTATAGTCATGAACATTATTGTGTAAACCCATCACTACCTCAATAATTAACATTCTTTTGGTTTGCATTACACTGTTAGCACTGTTTATGAGAGATTTGCCTACCTCACATCGACATTCATTGCCGCATTATACATTCTAGAAATTTGCACCTACCTCCCATCGACATTCATGCCGCATTAAGTACTATCTGAGAAAATTAGCCTACCTCACATCCACATTCATTATGCCGCCAATACTTTCTGAGAATTTGCCTACCTCCCATCGACATTCATTGGCGCCATTATTACTATTTCTGAGAGATGCGCCTACCACACACGACAAATCCATTGGCTTCATTAATTACTAGTTCTGAAAGATTTAGCCTACATCACATCACATTCATGGCTGCATTAGTTACTATTCTGAAAGATTTGCCATCACCTCACCATCATATTCTTTTGCTGCGATTAGTTACCATTCTGAAAGATTTGCCTAACTCCACATCGAATATTCTTTGACGCATAGACCTATTCTTGAGAGAATGCCTAACTTGCACATCGATATACTTTTGTCTGAATAGTACTATCTCAGAGAAGAATTGCCTACCTCACATGACATTCTTTGGCTGCATGATTACTGTTCTGAGAGATTTGCCTACCTCACATTGACATTCTTGGCTGCATACTTCTCAGGGCATCTTCTGTGATAGTCTGCATCAGTTAAAAACTGAAATCTTAAGCAACAATCAAAGTCACCCTTGTCATAGCTTGACTCAGCAATCAACAAATCGACCTGTTATACAAATATATTTATTATTTATATTATACCATGTATATATGACAATGATAGCCATCATTCCAAAAATACAATTAGACTTGACAATAAATCATTCGTACAATTATAGGCGCATCATTCCAAACAACCTGATAAAATTCCTGCTTCAGCAAGTGAAACATCCGAAGAATAAAAACATAAAGTTTGTTGTAATTCTACTGTAAAACAGTAAAATTGTGTTGCAGGGAAACCCAATATTTGATATAGTTTTTTATTAATATACTGGTAGATTAATGGAGGATCTATTAAATTTAGAAAACAAACACCTAAATTATACCTATGGTTACGATCTATCCCCTGTTAAATTAGTCATAACCTTACATGTCTATAAATCACGTTCTTATGTGATGTTGATCAGATTTGAATGCACATGTCGACTAACCAAGTCTATGCTAACAGGTTATTGCTAAATAAATTTGACGAAAATATGCCCGAAAAAAAATTGATTTAGCAAAAAAACACCCAGGAGATTTAGGTAGCCAGAAAAAACAGTAGATTTGACCAATCTATGAAAATAAGACGCATGCCCTTAAGAAATATAGATATAGTCTGAACAGGGTTTGCATTATCAGGCGTTAACCCCAGTACTTTTTTGCCGCGTAAACCTAGCCTGTCGTACCGCCTGATTTAGGTAAATTACATTAGATACATACAGATGGATAAGAAAAGTACCCCCTGAAATTGCCATCTGTACCGCCTCTCCCAAAAAAGATAATGAAAACCCCTGATAAGTCATTTAACTGTTAAAAAAATCTGTACAAAAAGACTATATATAATAATCAAGCACAACTTTTGCAATTACAATTTATATTTTGATACAGATTTGCCATATTCCGTGCTTATCATGCATTGTGAATACCATTGGTAACAACGACAAAATACCTGAAAAAATTGCCAAAAATATCATATTTTTAGCCCAAAATTGCAGAAAAAATTGTACACAATTTTTTTCTTAAGACCTGCCTAAAATTGCAGCACTTCGATCCACAATGGCAACAATAAGCTTATTTATTCAATAGGTCGATTTTGTGGATTTTTCAAATATTTTTGCATAAAAACTGCGCCAGTGAATTCCCTTACAAGTAAAGCTAGCATTTCTAGGTCAAGATGCACTTCCAGGAGAGCCCAGAATTGAAATCTCTAACCATTAGTTATGTTATTTGAAAAAATTGAAACTTCCAAAAAAAATTTCAAACCCTCCATATTGGATGTACAATATCAGAATATATTGATTTTTAATTTTTAATGCATGGCTCAAAACAGGGGCTCCCCAACTTAATAAAAATATACACAGGGCCAGCTTGTTCTTCTCTGGTCTGCTACCTTAATGATCTTTCAGCAAAAAATCATGACAATAAGTCACTAGCCTAAAGAGTGTCTAGTAGCGTTTGTAGAACCTAATTGACTTTACTGGATCAAACAAATTGAGTCCTTTTTAACCCTGCATGGTAAAGACGGCTGTAGTAACAAAACGTTTAATAGGGAATATCAGCTAAACAAGTCGATAAGAATCAGTCACGCATAATGACATTTTTACCTTGTTACAAGCATGGCGTTCCCGGTAATCCAATATTGTTTTCGACGCGTTCAGACAAACAATCTGAATCACTTTGATCCAACAAGCTCAGCTGTAATACAAACAAACAAATTATACATTGTACATGTACATTTAGCTAGCCTTTACTAGAAAATTTTCGTTAAAAATAATTACAGTCCTACACTAAGCAAAACTTGTGGCTCATTTGATTGGGTCAGTTTTGTTATCATTCTATTAAACAACAAGGGGATTTAAAGAAATGCTAAGCTCAACATTGGGCAGGAAAGGAAAGCTAAAGCCTGCGGAAAAAAACCACAGGCCTACAGTCGGTACATGGTAACGCCACACCATGGGTTTTGAACTTGAAACCACAGAGGAGGCCAGTATAACATATAATGGGACCCTGAAGTACATTTTTACAGTTGATATTTTGATACATTACTGAGATGTAGTCGAGTTGTTGTATGGATGGAGAACCTTGACAAAGTGCGTGATCACTCGAGTCTGAGACAGGAGGTGAAGAGCACGGATTAGTGACCAACAAAAAACACATGTTAGCCTCTCCTCCGTGTGTCCAGTCCGCGTGGCAAAGACCTGTAAAACATATATATACACTCAAGTTTTCTCCAAGACTGTGAGGTATTCCGCCAAAAGATCAAATTGCTCCCCCCCCCCCAATAAATGATACATTGATCAGAGTGTTGATAGTGTTACCCTCATCTCTATTTAAAAAACTGTCTGATGCTATTTTATTATCACCGTTGGAAACATTCATTTTAAACAGATTCTGTTTCCAAAACAGACGAAGCATTATAATACCATTTAGTTTCCTTTTTATATATGTTGATATTATTTATCAAAGTACTGAAGTACTGAATGAAGGCATACAAATTCATAAAATGGCCACAGTTTTTAAAATTGTATGACTAAAAGTTTCTTACGTGACTAATTACAGTCATACCAAACTTATCAAAATCTAGAAATAATCCTTACCTGTATGAACTCCATCTACTGAATCATCAGAATACATCTAACATCAGTAGAGCTTTAGTATGTTGTTCAATTCTGAAGAATAATAATATATACTGATTATTATCTAATGTAGATTTGAAATGGTGAATGAAACATCCAAAACAGTTCTTCTTATGCATGCCTGGACCCAGGTGGATTGTGTGAAAACCAATACAGCACACCACATGTTTATCTGAACTAGATAATATACATGTAATTATAACCATTTTTTACCCCTGATACATGATTTTCTTCCCGTCCCATTTTGTTTACCGGTAATCACCAGATAGTACTAGCTGTTAATACATGTGTGAATCCGATATGCGTCAAGACATAAGATCCTTTCACACTAAAATTTAAGTTCCAGTTTATAGCAATGACAATGAATAGAATAAACACGTACAATAATTACTCGGACATATTTACCTGGACTTCTCCAGCTATTGTTTCTCCTCATCCTCCAAAACATTTCCATTCTCAATATCAATGTCCTCTGGCTCCTTCTCAAACATACGGGTGGACGTCAGGATTGACGGCTCAGCATGTCATCCAACACGATCTTGGCATCAGGATGTTGCCGAATTCTGAGTAGCGTGATGATGAATATATTGCACTTTTCCCATCCCAACCCTCCGGATTGTATATGAGAAGATGAAGTTTCCAGCACCAAAAGTTTGTATTTCTAAGTGTTTCTCATCACTGTCCTGTTGCAAATCAACAAGCAGTACATCTGTTCTTCCTACACCCATGTCATTAATTTAATTCCTTATCTTCCATTAAACAGGTAAATCTTTTTCAGTTCTGTTGACAACTTTTCCATGTCTTCTCTTTAATGTTTCTATACTCTCTGTTTTCTACCATAATCACATGAACTTTCGCTAGTGAATCATTTTCAGGGGGACATAACTCCAGGTTTATTTTCACTATATTTTGAACTTGCAGCAGCTAAATCTAAGCATTGTTGTTCTTATCGAACCCCCCTGTCGGAACTATTTGAGAATTTTGAGAATCTTGTATACACATTAAAATAGTTCTGACATGGTGAGTTCTGTAGGAGTGTATGTTTGTATATCTTATAGTCCGAGTCCTCCTTACTCATGCTACAATGCATGTTATAAATTTCTCCATGACTTTGTCCTGTCATTTCCATGCTGTTACAAGTTCACATCAAATGAACTCCTGACTACTCTCCATCCATACACCTGGTAACCGGTCAGGAGTTTACTGTAATCTCATCATCAAATCTAATATCTTCAGATAAACTTGTTCGTTGGGACAAACATGAATTCTGAACTCGGAATGGCTCTGGGCGCTGTTGTTTAGGCCATTTCCCTGAACTTCCTCTCTGTCCTTTATGACTTTTTCTTCCCCTGACTTTTTCTTTTTCCTACCAGCCAGACCACTACGAATAACTTTCACTCATCTCCTCGTGTTCTTCCCAATGAAGCTCACGGCAATGTGGACCGTTATGAACTTTGACCTTCTTGCTGTCATATGGCTGTCTCGTGATATTCCACCAGTATTCCTGAGTTCACTGTGCCTGCTTTAGGAATGACTATGGCCTCCTCACCGTTCTGGCTGTGTGTGTCACTCTCGTTACACCTTTACTGTGTAATCTACCAGCACTCCTGTGGTGAACGACTAGAAGAAACAGAATTTACATTTGTCAGAAAACATTTAATATGTGTTTAAATTAAATGTTAGGCATGTTTAATATCACATTATAATTGAGGTAAAGTATTTCTTTGACTTGAATTAATAAATCAAAACCAAGACGATCATTTCTGTCTTATAATATGTAATTAAATCTAACTGAAGAGCTAAATGAAGATTTTTCTACAAGGGTGTTGAATAGTGTTTTACACATATGTCTTAACATATCCCTTTGTTAATATAAAACCATGTAAAACATTTTGTTATGATCAACAACATAACTTATATATCATATGCCATCATATTTTTCATGTGATTTATGCACAGTAAAATGAAAGAATGAGAGGATTTACTCCTGTATATTTATCCATATTTAAAATCTCATAATAAACAGAACTTTCTGTATTCGCCCATTGACACAGGCTTAAGCTGTTAGTTGAGATGCGGTCAATAATAGCACAATATTTTACCACCACCACTGTCTGAAGCAATTACGAAGCCCTATGAGCAGAGTAACTTAACTGAAACGTGCCTTTGGACGATAATATGAATACTGCCATTGGAGTGGAGTAACTTACTGAATAGTTCCGCTTGGGTACTTACTGCAGTGCTTGAAGTAAATTACTGAATTGTGTTGCCCTTGAGCGAACATAACTAACCTGAATTATATCCTTGGAACAGGTAGTAAATTACTGAATTGTGTGCCCTTGAGCGGAGTACTTACGAATACGTGCTTGGGATGTGAAGCTGTCCATACGTAACACAAAGACAGTGGTCATTGCCTGGTAGCCGAATTGCTGAACTTGTCTTTGAGACGACTGCCTGGTTTTGATGTCCCAAGGTCAAGTACGGCACATCCTAAACAGCAATAATTGACTCTTGTTAACTCACACTTGAAAATAGATAACAATAATACTGTAAAGATACATTTGCACCACAATAGACTATCAAGTAACGGACATATCAGTTAAAAATTCTGACAATGTTTAATAAGAATATTTTTTCAAAAAAGTAATAAATGATAATACATACGAGTTCAAGCTTGAAAGATGGCATACTCAGACGTGAGGTCAAGGTCAGAGAAACATTCATTCCTCCTTGTAATGAAATTGAGGTATAATTTGTTCCATACTTTAGTAAACCAACTTGTCAAATTCCTACGTAGTAAGATATATGACCCAACTGGTACAGGGAGATAATTCACTTAAAGGTTTCTAATCAAAAGCGAGCAAAATAAGATATCAAATGAAAATGTATTTGGTTCTTTTGTTTTTGTACTTGCTGGTAATGAAAGAATATACAAGTGTTCATTAATGAACTAAGTAATTGATTTCAAGATTATGATCGTCATTTGCTAAAATGGGTCTACAAAATTCAGGAAAGAGAATGTCGATAACTGTAAAGGAAAACCATCATGAGGAATTTTGAAGTTTCAGAGATAGAATCTTAAGACAAGTTGTGATGCATCTTTGGAATTCCAAGTACATTTAGATTGCATTATTGACTCGGAATAAGGACATGCCTAGTATTATGCCTGCGTTACATCACTGTTATATACTAAGGAAAGTTATGGCCCAAATCATGCCCACTCTTATTTTGTACCTGCTCGTCAAGGAACAAAATGCTCCCCGTACATAATGATTTTTTGGACTAGTTTTTTGTTGTCTAAGATAACATCTGCATGTAACTTTCAAGGGCACGCATCAATTTTAAAGTCATCATCAGCCAGGCTCTCCCTATAAAAAACAGAAACACAGAATTCATATCAATTTTTGTTTTTATTTATGAAAGATTTAGTATATTGCAAATACTCTTATCTGCTGTGTATAATGACAAAAATCACATTTTCTCACTGGAAGGCCATAATGTCCACATAGATTATATTAATTACAACATCAATTACAAACTGTATTGGTGTTTTTTCCATATCTAAAAAATGAATTTTTTTGCATTTTATTTCTATTGCTTAAAATATGAATTTGTTGACATGAGACACAGTCACCTTTTATAATTTCCAGATGGTAATTAAACCTTGACCAAGATATGTAGTGATACCATACAGAAATGACTATGCTCCTTTATAAATAGTTACCTCGACCAAGATCTGTGGTAATATTGCGAAGCCGACTATCTTCCTTAACAGCATCCTTTCCTGTTTAAAGTCCTTCACCACTTTCCAGTAACCGTAATTAATGTGTCGTAGACTGAATACAAATTAATTCTGTGAGTCCTCTAACCTCATTCTCATCTGTTCGTCTACATATAAATTAATCCACAATTACAAACAATTTTCTATATCATTGTTTAGTCTTCATTTCAGCTATAATTAAATCTGCTAAATCTCTTATTTAGGACAATATTGCCTACAAAGATTGAGGAACAACAATTTGGAAAATATTTTCCTGCATGGTGCAGTTTGACATGACAATTATTGTAGTTTATGTAGTAAGTATTTAAATGTATTTTTAAATTTTAATTTGAAGGAAAGTGTTGAAAAACATTAATTCATTATAAAAAATGGTACTTAAAATTTTAGTAGATATCACATTGCAGTGATTTTTTAGGTACATTTAGGCTGAATCAAGGCCCCTTCCCCTTGAGAAATTTGCTTTTTTCCCCCATTTTTATGTAAATATTTTCTAAAATAAAAGGAAAATTCTCTAAAAATATACATTATCTTCAAGAAAAAATACATTGTAAAATTTTTTCCCAGTTTAAAAGTTACATGGCCCTACATTTATGATAAGCCAAATCACTTCACCATTTACTCTCAAGAATATATTATGTACTTTACTGTATCATGATCAAATATATTAAGTATCTTACCCATGGAGAAAAGACATGATCAAAGTTCTCAGTAAGTCGCTGACATGCCGGCCATTATTTGTCAGATACACCGATCCTCTCCACAACACATGACTTTTGGTATTCTTGAATCTGATATCATAACAAAAAAAATAAGACACTTTTGATTTATAATAATAATCTTCCATCCATCCTAGGCCTGGTAATCACTACCTTTTAACACATAATTGAATGGGTTTTTTTATATGCACTTTGAATTAAATTTGACCGTATACATGTATATAATCACTGCATTTAATTACTATTTAAACTTATAGCCACTCAAAAATTTTCACTACCATCATTATCAAGCCTTTTTAAACATCACTTTGAATAAATATTGTGTTTATTAGCAAATCTTTTTAGTTTATATATATATATATATTTGACACACCCATTGAACATTGGTGTTAATCATTTTTAAAACAGTGTTATTCTGAAGAACATTTTTTTAGCAATATAATATATATTAAGCTTTTTACAGAACAATTAATTATAAACTTGTATAAATCTTAGAGCCTGATAAAGATATATGATATCTATAGTGATGGAAATCAAATTGATATTGTTATATTATCTATTAAATAAACGGAATAATCAACTGAATGATTTTTGATAAAAATCGGATACCGATACAGAATGTATAAAAATTAAACTCTTATTTTACTTTCAACAGCATTTCCCTGAATCTATTGAATACAATTGAAAGAGCTTGGTTGTTCAAAATTTGTGTTTCTAGCATTGTAAACCTCTGTTCAAGGTGAAGGTTGAATTTATAAGTCTGAAGAAAGGCTTAACTATAAATTTCCATGCCCATGTCATTTTGGGATCTCAATAAAGCTCCTGTATTGATTAGTTTTGTTTCATTAATTTCTCTAATTCTCTTATTGGAACAGCATTGTTAATGTTTTTAGATTATATTAAAATGAATTATATATGAAATTGCAATTCGGTCAAATATTAAATTGGTTTTCACACTCTTTAACAATCGTTATTAAAATTATATTTAAAACTAGAGTTGGTAGCAGATCTAGACATATACACGGTAGGCATATCATTCAGTTAGATCATAAGATCACCCATAATAATTTGTCTGCCTTTTGATGTCCATATGTAAATGTAGTAGGGTGTACAGTAGCAACATTATATATATTCAGTTACGTACAATTTCTGGTTTTTCAGAGAAAAGAATTATTAACTAAATTAGCTAAGTTCTCAAAATTAAATTACATCACTCATAATATGTTATTGTAATTAATTAATAAAAAAGGAAATGATAAGTATATAATGTTATTGTTTTCTCATGAAACTAGATCTATAAAAATATTTTGGTGTGAAAAAATTTATTTGAACCAATAAAAATATCAAAAATATAGTTTGGGTAGAGGCTGGAGTGAAAGGGTAAATAAACTTTATTTCAAACCTAATCTGATCCACCAGAAGTATTCCTGTATTATCTTATAAATGTTTCTAGATATTTTATCTAAGCTGCACAGTAGAATATAGGGTCGTTTGCGTTTATACGGTTTGACTGGTTGAACCTAGGTTTTCGTTTATGAATTAAACAGGTTGAGCACAACCCTGCATATGGGTAATAGCTACCCATTTGAGTAACAGATACCTGTTTGAGTAATCAATAAGTTACCCAAATGAGGAATTTTGTGTAAGAAATACATAAAGTTGTTTTAAACTTTTTTTTTATCAAAAAAGGGTGTAATAATTTTTAACATGGCACCATGCATTATTAACATAACTTAGTACATTATTAATCATAATTTAATCAAAATGGGATAAACTTCATTGTCTCAATTTTGATAAAACTCACAAACTAAACCAACTCCATTGCTTACTATGGTGCTATAATAGAACACAGGTAAAACTCATTCAACCGTGACACTTGTACTGAATTTCCCTGATGGCTATACACTGTAGTCAATGGAGAGCACCTAACAGAATATGATATTTCACCCACAGAAACATAGTCATAGATCAGTTGTAAGGCATATTCTAAAAATTATAATGACGCCCTTTCTTGATATTAATTTTTAAAACAACATTATGCGTTTTATTTTCACACAATTCCTGAATTGGGTAACTTATTGATTACTACAAACAGGTAACTGTTACTCAAACCCATATGCAGGGTTGTGTCCAACCTGTTTAAGACAGACCTGGTGGTTTTATATTGTTTACAGATCTAGACGTACGTGCCGTGACAAAGCCCTCACAGGCATGTATAAAACAACTACAGGTCCGTCAGGATTTATACTTGAAATTATGACTTTAACAAGCTGTTAAACCGAAATGGAAACGGCACAGCACTTTAATTGATTGTAGTTTTGTGATCATAATCATGTGATGCCGGTGACTGTCAAAATTTACTTAGGGGTCGTTTAGACATCTTTGGGGGAATCTTACCGACTTCACCGACTTGGCAACATTAGCTACAATTCTGTCCTTTAACCGGAGACGTTCCGGTGCTGAAGCCATCACGGTCAAAAGTATTTTTTTCACATTTTAAAAACAAAACAAGACTTTCCTGTCATGAGAGCAGACACTTCCGCCTACAAATATTACTTAGCACAAGAAATAAATTTGGTCGTATTTTCGAATTTTATTTTATGCTCTTATCAGACAAAACAAGTTTTAAATATATTAGCGTATAAATATTATTAAATTTACTGTCTTAATTATTCTTATTTAAGATGCTTTCATTTATCAGAAATATATAAAAATGATATAAATTCTCTACAGATCCCTTATTTTTGTTTTGATATAGCTTGTGTAAAGTAACATATTTCTTCCAACATGGCAGGGTTGAACAAGGATTTGCAGAACTACTTATCAAGAGGTTCTTCAAATGGGTCTACAGAAGCAGACGACAGGGAATCTTCTGGTGGATTTAGTTTAGGAAAGTTAAATGTATTTAGAAAATCGGAAGAAGTGCCGCTAAACAATGACGATGTTGCTAACAGCTGGTTTTCTCAGGCACAGAGGGATCCTCTCTTGCCCAGTCTGGTAAACACAGATAATACACATGCATGTAAATCAGCTGCAGACCTACATATACAGTCATTTGACATGTAGAAAAACAGGGATAAATAGTTTTTTCTTTGATTACCTATATCTCAACCCGAGTGTATCTAACCACCTTCCATGGGTTATTTAAAATGCATTAAATTTGACCACAGGGCCTCGTTAAATGTTCCTAATGATTGATGATACATGTATATGCATAAGATAGGTCACGTCTATAGTGTATGTAACATATCTACATATTTCATCATTAGGAACGAGGCCAAGTTGTTAGGCGTCAATGTGTGTGTGCGTAGAAGAACAGGAAAAAATACAGAAACGATTCTTCCCCATTGTACATGTCTTGACCAGGAATCGAACCCCGGTCTCTGTTGTGAAAAACTACGGCTCTACCAACTGATCAAAAGAAGCATGCTCTGTCAGCTCAGTGACAGAGACCGTATTAAACACTATATATGTACAAACCACACTGACCCGCTCCTTTCACAGATAGATGAATTAAAAGCCTTTATTCCACAGAAAAATATATTATTCAGTTTTAAGTATCTTGTCATTGATACCAAGACAGTATATTTTGATAATTTTCATATATTAAAATATTGATTTAAATATGAAAATTATTCTTACTACTTGATAACTGAAATATGTTTGAAAATGTTTGGTTCCATTAATATTCCAAATGAGTACGCAACATTGATGTCTCTATTAATCGTGACTTCATCATCGAAAATTTTTAAATAGATTCATGTAACTTTAATTTTGGGAAATTTAAAGCTAAAATTAAATTGGGAAAAAATTAGAGGCTTTGCCAATGGGAAGGGAGCCAATTTCTTTCGAATTATAATTCATGCTGAAGAAAAGCCCTGTCCTTGGAATTCAATTGATAAAATAAAAATGTTTCTATCGGTATACTGTCACTGCTAGTGTTTACATGTACATATAATAATAATCTAATTATATCTTGAATTTATTGTTTATGGACCATGTGAAAAAAGGAATGCCAATATCTCAAATATTAACACTTCTAGTGAACATGCAACTTGTGGTTGTAGCACATGATCACATATATGATTTGTATAACTACATATATATAATTTATAAGCGGCCAAGATATAGTGTACATGTACATGTTTCATGTAAATTAGATAGCTATTTGCTGCAGTGAGTCAAACCTTGGACCACAGATTAAATTTGTTTTGAAATATTCAAATATTTTGCAAATTTATTATTTTTTTTCCAGACCAAGAAACAAAGGATACTCGGATTTGTGATCTGCTTACTGATGGGAACTTTTTGTTTTTCTTTGGTAACTATTCCTATTTGTAAATATCCCAAGTAGTTTAAATGAGTTCATTAATATAAGTTAGAGGCATTTATCAATATAACAATCCAATCTGTAATAAAAACTAGCACTTTTTCTTATGAAATTTGAGATTTTCAAAAAGCAAT
>SAYR01027804.1:272142-297867 GCA_004382745.1 Argopecten irradians irradians | reverse complement strand
ATTTGACAGCAGTGGAGCATCTTTAAGGCATATTCTAAAAATTATAATGGCGCCTTTCTTGATATAATTTTTTAAAACAACATTATGCGTTTTATTTTCACACAATTCCTTAATTGGGTAACTTATTGATTACTACAAAACAGGTAACTGTTACTCAAACCCATATGCAGGGTTGTGTCCACCTGTTTAAGACAGACTGGTGATTTATATATTTTCAGATCTAGCGTACGCCGGTGACAAAGCCCTCACAGGCATGTATAAAACACTACAGTCCGTCAGGATTTATACTTGAAATAATGACTTTAAAAACCGTTGCTTCAATAAACTGAAAACGGCACAGCAACTTTAATTGATTGTAGTTTTGTGAATCATAATCATGTGATGCCGGTGACTGTCAAAATTACTTAGGGGTCGTTTAGACCATCTTTGGGGGAATCTTACCGACTTCACCGACTTGGCAACATTAGCTACAATTCTGTCCTTTAACCGGAGACGTTCCGGTGCTGAAGCCATCACGGTCAAAAGTATTTTTTCACATTTTAAAACAAAACAAGACTTTCCTGTCAGGTGAGAGCAGACCTTCCGCCTACAAATTATTACTTAGCAGCAAGAAATAAATTGTCGTATTTTCGAATTTTATTTTATGCTCTCATCAGACAAAACAAGTTTTAAAAATTATTAGCGATAATTAATCAAATTAACTGTCTTAATTATTCTTATAAGATGCTTTCATTCATCAAAAATATATATAAATGATATAAGTTCTCTACATATCCCTTATTTTGTTGTTTTCGATATAGCTTGTGTAAAGTACATATTTCTTCCAACATGGCAGGGTTGAACAAGGATTTGCAGAACTACTTATCAGAGTTCTTCAAATGCGGTCTACAGAAGCAGACGACAGGAATCTTCTGGTGGATTTAGTTTAGGGAAGTTAAATGTATTTAGAAAATCGGAAGAAGTGCCCCGCTAAAACAAATGACGATGTTGCTAACAGCTGTTTTCTCAGGCACAGAGGGATCCTCTCTTGCCCAGTCTGGTAGTACACAAATAATACACATGCCTGATGCATTGTAAATTCAGCTGTAGACCTACATATACAGTCATTTGACATGTAGAAGAACAGGGATGATTTTTTTCTTGGATTCCCTATATCTCAACCCGAGTTTATCTAACCACCTTCACGGGTTATTTAAATTGCATTATATATTTGACCACAGGGCCTCTTTAAATGTTCCTAATGATTGATGATACATGTATATGCATAAGATAGGTCACGTCTATAGTGTATGTAACATAACTACATATTTCATCATTAGGAATGGGCCCAGTTGTTAGGCGTCAATGTGTGTATGCGTAGAAGAACAGGAAAAAATACAGAAATGATTCTTCTCCATAGTACATGTCTTGACCACCAGGAATCGATCTGGGGTCTCTGTTGTAAAAAAAATACGGCTCTACCGACTGAGCAAAAGAAGCATGCTCTGTCAGATCAGCATCAGTGACAGAGACTGTATTAAACACTATTATATATATGTACAAACCACACTGACCCGCTCCTTTCATAGATAGATGAAAAGCCTTTATTCCACAGAAAAGTATATTATTCATTTGTTTTAAGTATTTGTCATTGATACCAAACAGTATATTTTGATAATTTTCAATTTTATAAAATATTGATTTAAATAGAATAATCTTTACTACTGAATATAATAACTGAAATATGTTCTGGAAAACGTTTGGTTCATTAAAGATGCTCCACCGCTGGACAATGTATTTTTTCAATTCAAAAAACAGCAGCAATGACGATTTGGTATTTTTCTTCAGTTAACAGTAACTCTACTTTACAACCATTACCACATTGAAAAGTTTTGAGCTTCTAATTTTACTTAAGATAAAAGTACTAAAATAATGTAATTGCATCCCGAAAAAAATTCCATGCCACTATGTATCTATATAGAATAAAGTTCTGACTGCGCATGCACTCAAAAGCAAAATAAATTATTTTGTAATTATTGTTGTGTTAATCAGACATATTAGACACAGATTAAACACCAATTGTTGGCCAAATGATGAGTATCTTAATGATTTTATAGTCGTGATCGCCGTGGAGGCATCTTTATATTTCAATAAAATACGCAACATTGATGTCTCTATTAATTGTGACTTCATCATCCAAAATTTTTAAATAGATTGATGTAACTTTAATTTTGGGAAATTAAAGCTAAAATTAAATTGGGAAAAAATTAGAGGCTTTGCCAATGGGAAGGGAGCCAATTTCGTCCGAATTATAATTCATGGTGAAGAAAAGCCCTGTACTTGGAATTGCTAAAATAAAAATGTTTCTATCGGTATACTGTCACTGCTAGTGTTTACATGTAAATATAATGATAATCTAATTATATCTTGAATTTATGGTTTATGGACCATGTGAAAAGGAATGAATGTGCCAATATCTCAAATATTAACACTTCTAGTGAACATGCAACTTATGGTTGTAGCACATGGTCACATATATGATTTGTATAACTACATGTATATAATTTATAAGCGGACAAAATATAGTGTACATGTACATGTTTCATGTAAATTAGATAGCTATTTGCTGCAGTGAGTCAAAACTTGGACCACAGATTAAATTTGTTTTGAAATATTCAAATATTTTGCAAATTTATTTATTTTTTTCCAGACCAAGAAACAAAGGATACTCGGATTTGTGATCTGCTTACTGATGGGAACTTTTTGTTTTTCTTTGGTAACTATTCCTATTTGTAAATATCCCAAGTAGTTTAAATGAGTTCATTATTATAAGTTAGAAGGCATTTATCAATATAACAATCCAATCTGTAATAAAAACTAGCACTTTTTCTTATGAAATTTGAGATTTTCAAAAAGCAATTGATATTATAATATTTTTAAAAATGTAATATTGGTATGTCCGCATATAAATGCTTCAAATGCAGAGTGTAATGTGTTACATGTGTAATTGATTGAAAAAGAGTTTTTTTATTGTATGTATACATTTCATTATTTTAATCATATCAATGTTATTCACTTTCAGGCAAGTCTATACATACCGTTACTGGTGCTTAAAGCGAGGAAGTTTGCCGTACTTTATACTCTTGGAAGTGTTTTTGTAATTGCAAGGTAAATTTTTTTTAAATCATTTGAGACATCAAGCAACTCTTCCTTTACATTGTGCATATATAATGTTTTAATAATAGCTGCTGATTAGTGTTCTCAAGATAATTATTGGGAGTGAGGAAGAAGAAAAAGACAAGAAAGTATGTCGCCTGAAGAATGTGTGCAGTAACATGATATGTTATTTTTTTTGCCAACTCCTTTAACATTTTAGATTCTTGCTTGCTTTAAACCAAAACTTCATTGCTAAAAATTGGTTTAATGTACATCATTTGATCAATAATTGACGTTTAATCGTGTACATATAAATATGTCTATGTAACACAAAAAACAATATAAAATAATTAACTTTGTTTTTACTTCATTAGCAATCAGTACTTGATTGCATAATATATAGGATATACATGTAGTGCCATGAAATTTTTCCGGGATGCAATTAATTATTTTTAGTACTTTTATCTTGAAGTAAAATAGAAGCTTAAACTTTTCAATGGTGGTAATGGTGTAAAGTAAGAAACTTTTGTAACTGAAGAAAAATACTAAATCTTTTGCTGCTGTTTTTGATAGAGAAAAAATACCTTTTGTTAGCAGTGGAGCATCTTTAATTTTGTTCAATTATGATAGGAAATGATAAATCATCAATTATGATAGGAAATATGATACGTATACGTACAAACGTAGTTGGACAGATTGGTATGGTATTAGATGTTAATTTATTGTTATATACCAGGTATTGTGAAAATGTGTGCCTAAATGACTCATAATCTGCTACAAATAATTGATAACCCTATATGAATGTATTAGTGTCTTCAGATCTTGATTTTATCAAAATTGGGGTAATCCTAGTTTTATGGTGTTATACCTCTTTGGTAATATTCACACAAGGTTATGAATTAGGGTTTGTTAGTTGAGACCAGAAATGTGAAAATATATCTCAGAATCTAAGATGACTGTGTTAAAGGCCTTTTTAATCAGTATGTGTACAGGTGTCCTGAAAGTTTGGATGTTTTCTTTCAACGATATAGTTTATATATAAAGTTAGACAAAGATCAGATGTTACAAAAGCAAATGTTTTTATTTATGTTGATGAATTTAGAAGGAAGAAATGTATAGAGCCAACACCTTTAGTTTTCCTAGATTCGTACTTGTGGGTTCCTCTACTGGATACCCTTATATTTATGAACTTGATGTACCGTATCTCTCAATCCATAACAATGAATGTAACTGTTTTAATATGTTTACCTTTTATTTTCAGTTTTTCTCTGTTATGGGGCCCAATGAACCACATCAAACATCTGTTTTCAGTAGAGCGTATGCCGTTTACAGTCGCCTATTTTGGAACAATGTTTGCAACTTTATATTTTTCTCTGTGGGTGAGTATTTATTCTGTATTGCCAATTTACGGGTTTTCATTGTGATTGAGTTAGCTGATCGAGATGCAACTTTTAATATTGGTCTTTGTAGGAGCGACGTCACGATTTGTCCAAAATATGGCATATGTATAGTCCTTCTTGTAGTAAATTTGTAATGTAATCAATTTCAGAAATTTGCCTTAACTTTAGTTAATATAAACTTTAAAAAGTAAAAATGTCTCTTTCACAAATGTTTGGCCTCATGGCCATCTTCAGGTACATAGAAATACAAGAAAAGTTAGGTGAATTAATTCATCTTGAACCTTTTGATATGATTCAACCTAATTAATATAATTTGTTGGATATATTGTATATATTTATTAAATGTTGCAAATTATGCAAATCATTACTTAAGAAAATAAGGAAATTGTCCCGGATAATGAAAAATAATATTCATGGTAATTCTATATTCTTTTCTATCAAACATAATTTTCAATTATGGTTTTGGTCTTTAATTATCAATGCATAATTGTTAGTTTCTAATATTTATCATTATTGCAAATTTCTCTATATCACTATAGCTCATTTAGTCGTTTTATTAAAATTTGATGAATTGTCTTAATACGTACATTTACATCTTATAGACCACTAACTTCTCTGAGTGCATATGATTCTGTTATCTGAGGCTTCATCTAATATTCTTCCTTTTCGTGTTAAAACAGGCAAGAAGTACAATATTTACAGTTATATGTGCAGTTGGACAAATCCTTGCTTTAGTATGGTATGTAGGCTCATTTAAATCTGTAACTACGTGCACATACTGTAAAATACTTTCATTTTCCATAAAGTAAATCATACAGCATGACACACAAGTTCATAATAATACATCTAAATGTGTGGGAAAAATGTAGCAATGAGAACATTAAGGTCTAATTGAAGTTTAACATATAATCATATTCAAAACTGTCGACAATTTTTAACATCTTAATTGTATATCTAGTCAGCATTTATTCCAGTAAGTTAAGCGGGTAATAGTTTTCCTTTAAAACTTGTTTCAGTTGTTATTATTTTTGCATTATAATTTTATTATTATTTTTTTTCAACAGGTACATTGTAAGTTATATTCCTGGAGGCCAGACTGGCATGAAGTTTTTCTCTAAAATATTTTATGCAGCTGCATCAAAAACAGTTCAAAAGACATTGCCTATATAAAATAGAGAATCTAATTGGTAAAAACTTACAATGGCTGTGATTGGTGATTGTGGGAATGTATATGATATTAAAGAGAACATTTCATTGGTTCAGTGGCTGGATTGGTAAATGCATTAATGTGAGGACCTGCAATGGAAGTGATTTGAGATACATTGATTTGAAAGTAATTATATTGGTGCTTGTTTTGTCCGAGAGATATTTTACATAACAAAGGGAATTTTAGGAGTATGTGTAATAGATGGGAGAAATATAGTAGGGAATACAAAATACATAAAGACGAACGATATGACAAATCTTATTTTGTATACACAAAGTTGAATATTTTCGTTATTGATTTTGTTGTTGTAATAATTCAATTTACATTTCAACATGTGTTGTTTATATGTCCAAATTAAAAAAAAAAAAAAAGCAAATTATCCATACTGTATTTGATCCAATAAGCGCCCATGTCCCTATATGTGCCCCTCCCCAATTATATATACTGTATTCAACCCAATAATCGTCCATGTCCTTATAGCTATAAGCTCCCCTTCCCATTTTGAGGACTCATTTGCAATTTCCCGGGCATAAGGACAGACCAAAACTGTATAAGCATATCTTTTTCATTTTTGGCGTTTATTGGGTCAAATATGGTATATGTAAAATATATTTATAAATTCCCAAAAATGTTGAATTTCAATGGTATTCTTTTTTATCTGTTGAATAATTTCTGCCATTTGACTATTTATTGTTACTGTATTCTTTTCAGTGAATTTTATGGATGTATTTTGGTAATTTGTAGCATAGATATAATATGCAACAATTTTGGATGGTTTTCATTAAAAGTTTATATGACACAGGTTTGTATTAGTATGTATGTATCTGGGCTTTATTATGCTTAATTAAAAAGTGTGTTTTATCATCTCATTTGGTGAAAGTATTTGTACTAAAATCAACTTTGCAAAAGAATCACAATAGATATGTTTTTGGTAAATGAAGGTATTGATGTGTACCAGAGTTATTTTATTTTTCTTCTAAGTTATATCCTTTGTTGGGTGTGTTTCATTCATCTGAAATATATAGATAAATTGTTTTAAATGGCATGATAATGTGGATTGGTTTTCTTAGATAACTTCTGTGATTTAATAGTTTTATTTCACAATTACGTTCTTTGTTTTGCATGCCTTCTTTTCCTGACCTTTTTACAAATACATGCAAACCTGGTTTCCTGGAGGTTGATGCAAATGTGGATCTTTTCTGATAGTGTTTGATTGTCAGAGTACTGAATATGTTATCTTACATTTCATTGGGACCAACCTAACTCCTCTAAGTCCTGTGAACAAGGCTCAACTGTTTTTATTTTACAAATGCCTATCAGGGTGTTAGAGTCTTTGTAGAAATGATAGGCAAGGATTTGTATTTCAATATTAACCCTTTTTGCCAATTAACTCAAAAACAGATATCACATTTTATATGGTAACCAGATTACATTTATACACTTCATTAACTTGAAATTATATTAATTGATATGAAGATGAAAGGGAGAGAGCTTAAATAGGTAATACATGTATTGCGCCTCCCAATTTCTGTTAAATTTGATTTAATGAAATATTTTGAAATTGAATGAAATATATATTATGAAGATCAAATTATTGTTTGTTATGGTAATAAAGTTTTGTGAAACTTTTTATTTTGTCCATTGTTTCTAAAATTAAACGTTCTTTTTAATTATTGTCTGTTGAACTGAATGTTACAGGCATAGGTTGTAATCCACTTAGTCCTCTTCTTTAAAATGTGCAATTGGGGCCGCGGTGGCCGAGTGGTTAAGATGTCCCGACATATTACCACAAGCCCTCCACCTCTGGGATGCGGGTTCGAATCCCATGTGGGGCAGTTGCCAGGTACTGACCACTGGCCGGTGGTTTTTCTCCGAGTACTCCGGCTTTCCTCCACCAACAAACCTGGCACGTCCTTACATGACCCTGGCTGTTAATAGGACATAAAACTAAACAAACCAAATTAAAATGTGCAACATGAAGGAAATATATACATATATAGATAATTACATAAATCTGTATGACTTATTGATGAGGATATTAGAAGGTGCTGAAGTTTCTTTTACCAGTATGATGTTATCAAAATGAATAACTTTTGCCAATAGATTAAAACTGATATAACTTTGGTAATTTTTTTAATTAAGTACATTTTTTTATTCACATAGAACCATTATGCAAAAAGCTGGAGTCCTCTGTAAAATTAGATATATGAAAATCCAAGATGGCTGTCTAAATACCAATTGTACAATGTATAATTGATAAAAAAAAACATCAAGAAAAAATAGGTTGCTTCAAGAATTTCTGCAGGCGAATTATACCTCAAAATATTTCTCATTTGAATGAGGTATATAGTTAAAAAAAAACCTGCTTTTCTATACACTTCCATTCAGTCATTATGTCATCAAGAGGGTTGCCATATTCTTTTTCATTAGTTGATGATATATGACCAAATCAGTTCTAGAATGAAGGATAAGACTTCTGTTATGTGATAAAATAAAAAAAAATATTAATAAAAGAAAATCCAAGATGGCCTCCAAAATAAATGTAGGTACATTATATAGTTATTATAGTTTCAATAACCAGAACGGACTATCATGCTTGCCACTTACAGCAATATAGGATCAAAGATGTTGGCCATATCAGAAACATATATAAATATAGAGATTGGAAACTCTTTCTTTATCTATGTGGACAGTCAGAAGGACCTCCAGTTTATAGGCATTTCCCCTTGGCTAACTACTTTTAAGTGTTTTCTTTTAAACATGACATTTTTGCATCAACACAAAGTTTAAACAATATATCATGGTTTGATATGATCAGTTTTCCCAAATGATGTTATTTAATATGATTTTTGAGAGTATGAAAATAAGCAATTTTACCTGGTTTTTCGAAAATCAGTCATTCAAAACCGGAAGTTTTGTTTTATTAATATATATATATATAGTCTTTCCCAAAATAGTACTCAAACCATCTGAAAATTACTTAACTTTTATAACATATGAAAGTTAAATATTCTGTTGTATTTGAGTATTTAAGAGTTTATCTAAAAGCCCCTAGGGACATACAGAGGTACCGCTGCCGATCGTAAAAAAGGCGAAGTTGCCAATCTCTATGTATATGTGTTTCTGGCCATATACAAAAAAAATGTTTTTAATAATAATAAATTATGGTGCACTTTGTGCATGTAATTGGTCTACTCTACAAATATTTATAACATTTTGGCATATACTTAATGTACATTCATTGAAGAAATATGGATTACTGTAAATGCACGCATTTTGAAAGACATTTATGAAAGTTTGTTTTTTCTGTCATAGTACAAATATTTCTTAAAATATATTATTTTTTCTTGAAATATATTATTTTTTCTTGCTTCATTTAATGTTATGATATTTTAAAAATACAAGCGACGTTAAGTTATCTGTTTTGAACCCTTCAAAATGAAAATGTTGGCATTGAACAGTAAACCAGCGTGTTACGACTGGGTACGAACCGCTTATAGAGCGGATCAACAGGTAGTACCCCTTAGTGTATCAACCGGAAATGAGTGTTACGCAGAACCGGGGAAAACTTACACACGTGTGTTTGACATCAAGGTTGAAAGCCGAATTGGGTTGCAAACGAAATGTCGTGGTTGTTTGGAACAGGGAAACCAACAACACCGGGTGGTGTGCCACCAGGTAGCTTTGGTGGCATGCCTCCAGATAAACCAGGGGCTGATGGCGCAAACCAAATTGGACAGCCACCATCAGGAGGAAAGATGGAAAAATATTCATTCGATTCCACTGCCCTAGAACGAGCTGCAAAGGCTGCCAAAGAGCTGGAAAAATCGGGTAAGGGTTTATTTGAAAGATTAACTGTTTACCATGATTAAATCATAATTTTGACCCTAAAATGAAATAAAAACGTAAAGAAGTCTTCATTTAATCATGCAGATACTAAGATTCATACTTGGAAATAAACTTTCTGATGCAATATTTTCTCATTATTTATGTAATCTTGCAAGTTTTGAGCTAATTATCAGGTCGTGGATAACCACTTATTTGCGTATCATACGCCGATTAGGCTCTCCTTGAGTGCCCTAACTTGTGAACTGAAGTCGGTCATTTCGCAAGGAGTTACACCCCTGCAACTAAAAATCATGATCAGGGGCCTATTTAGATTTATAGGAGGCGAGCCCTTGGCCTTTAGTCTTGTATTAGTGTAGCAGTATTGGACTGGGTCGATCATCGGTGGTAGCTCATTGGTAGAGCATTTGCATTGGCTAGTGTTAGGAGGTCCCAGGTTCCAATCCCAAACTGGTCGCTACATTTTCTCCTGTTAAAAAAAAATGGTTCCCAATGCAACTAGGCCTAAAATACCCACATGATAAGAGTCTTGAATGTCTGTGAGGGCAAAGACTTTGAAAAAGGAGGGAAGAATGCGACCGGAAGAATGTAGCGGGATTGGACTGGGTGTCCAGAGGTAGCTTAGCGGTAGAGCATTTAGCTATTGTTCGGAGGTCCTAGGTTTGAATCCTGGACTGACCACTGCATTTCTCCTTTCCTGTTACATTAGAATCAGATGCTAAATAAATTGACATGAGGTTTCAGAGCAGTATCTGTCACATCAATAAATTAATGATTTTGGCTGTAAGTTTGTGTTTGAAATACACAGTGTATAACTGTCATGTTAAGTCGACATACACTACCTGTCATTTAAATATACATCTTTTTGAAATGTGTTTAGTTGAAAAATACATACTCACTTCTTCAGTCAACTGGAGCATGGGATAGCTTTCGTAAATGCATACCTATGAGGTGTATACGCAATACTCAAGTTAGTGATTTTCCTGATTATTGAACTAGGTTCAACTCGCTAGGTTATAAGTGTGTGGAATTGTAAATGTGCGCCATACATTTGTATATTTAGATATAATAGGCTGGAGATCTGATGGGTAACTCTGTAAAGTGGGAATGCTTACCAACTCTACCAGGCACCATGCAAGTTAACACGTGAGGCATGTTAGAAATCTATAAATACCGAGTGTTACACCTAGGGAAGGCCATCTGCACTTGCATTGTGACGTAGTCCATGATAAAATACTGAAAAAACTTGATATGAATATGATATCAACATGGAAAGTTATTTCTTTGTAAATACTTTTGTGACACAATATTTGAATGAAAGTTAATGTAGAGCAAGAGTGTTTGATGTATGTATGGTAAAGTTGATACATATAGATATACTGCACATGGTCATGTATGTCCTAGTATGTACCTAGAACAGTTCTTATCAATAATTCAAAAATTTCAGTCACATTTTTGCAAGATGCAATTGAGCAGTTGCAAATGTATTTCATTTCTCTGAATTTATGTTTTCTGTCAAAATATAAATGTGTCAATGGAAGAATGTTGCTGATGATGATGTGGAAATGAAGCTTCTGTACACTTAACCATGTGGTGTTAGCTTGTGTATGTACCACCAGAGGTGCTCTGGTGTAACAACCTTAGGTTAGTTTGGTGTAGTTTTAAATTGTGGATAAGTACAATAAATATCAGGAGCATGTGTGTTCTCCATTCTAGTCAATAACTCGTACATTATTGGATCGGAGTATACCATCATGTTTATACTTATTCACGCGGTGCTAATTGCAATTTCAGGGGGTACTTTTCTATACCGTCTGTATGCTATCTAATGTAATTCAGTCCAAATCAGGCGGTACCCCAGCCAGGTTCAACCAGCATAAAGTACTGGGTACTGCTTAAATATTAACCCAGGTCATTTATCTGAAAGTTTCAATTATTGTTTTTATTTTACCAGCACATGCTAAAGATGCCTTGCAGTTATCCAAGATGCAAGAAGAGACCAAACAAATTGAACAACAGAGAAAAATGAAGGTAATCTTTATTGATATATAGTCATACTCATAATCATCTACAGATAATAGCAACTATACTATATCATTATAGATTTGTTTCAAATTAAAGAAGAAGTTTCATCAATTTATTCATTTATAAATGTAAAAACCTAAAAACAATTCTGCATCACATAATTGTTTATCAATCTGTACCCCTTACCCTATAAAAGACATTTATTTTCCAATTTTTCCATACCAGAAAGTTATTTTTTATACTTCTTCAAAAACAGAGATTTACTATGGGGGGATATTATCTGTCAAGTGGACACGGATATCTCAATCTGAATATCAGCTAAAAAGCTTGCCGAGTGTTGACTGACATTAAAGGATGAGATAGCCTTGTCCACCTGGCAGACTTGTAGAAGATTCTATTATTTTCCTAGGGTATCTTATTTAATCTAACAAAAGAAAAAAGGGCCTTAACAGTCATCTGTCAATCTTGACAAAAGTCAAATAGGAAATTGATTAGGTATGGTGTCTTGGTGGTCATCTTGGATTTGGAAACGACCTCAAAAATAAAAACTCTTGGTTGGGACCATGTTGGGGTCATTTCAGACAAGTTTCAACTAAATTGCACTGATAGAACTTTAGAAGTACTTGGAAGTTCAAAATGTGTTTTTAGTGCATGTGAGCTATTTAAAGCCAGTAATCTTTTCACCAACAGCCGTGTAACAAACCTGTCAGGTATGAGAGAAAAAATCAGTCTTGTGACATCTTTATCTGGTTTATGTCTTTTTACAGGAATCAGAAGCCTACAAAGAACAGCTAAGGATTGAGTTTGCTCGCACATCAGAAGAGGAGAAAAGGAAGACGATGGCAGAACAAAGCAAATATCATAAATCTAAAGCCGAATATGAAGACAGATTGGCACGACAGCGCTACTCCGATCAACTGGCACAGCAGGTGTGATCAACTTTTCACTACAGATGTCACTATTAAAGCAAATAGTTAGCTACAAATTGTAAAGTTTGTATTGTATCCATCTCAATCTTTTTTAGCAGCAATAATGAGAAAGGTTGGGTCTTGCCATACATAATTGCTATATTTAGAATAAGATATTGAAATAGTATTTGCAATAATTTCACTGCTTGTCAAGTCTAATAATTAATAAGAATTCAGAAAAACAGCAGTTCATTGTTTCACATCTTAGTTTGAACCAATTATAAGATAGTACATTTTAACAAACATCAGTATGATTATAAATGTTGGCTTAATTTCTTGGTTTAAGGCCTAAGGTAGGTGTTGCCCAATGACATATAATGACAACTGAATTAAAACTTAAAATTTTAAACCTGAAATTGACTTTGGTTAAAGAGTATTGCCAGCAGCCCCATATATGGTATTCATTATTTTAACACACGTTTTGTCAGTACTGTGGCTGCCTATGATAAATGGTTCTAAGTAAAAAATATATCTTCGTAAAATCATGTCTGGCCTACAAAGTTATTATTGTATGATTATAATATTGTAATCATCTTTATGTATTTTTGACAGGCACGACAAGAAGAAGAGATGCGTGCAAAGAATGAGGCATCGATAGCTAAACAAGAACAAATGAAAAAATGTAAGGAGAAATTGTCCCTCAACAAGCTGTATTGTATTTATATGTTAATATTAAATTACGTTATCTGGATAGAGTTAGAGATACCTACAAATTTGATCCATGAAATGTCTATTCATACCTATATAAGCCCTTGGTTACTACCCTTCTTTCAGGTGATTTTGGGAGTTCATAACAAGACATGCTATACCACTTAAAAAAATGATATATTGTGGTCCATATATGTTATAAGAAGAAAATTCACAAATCCTGACTATGTTCCAATGAAGAATACCTACTTTCATAACATTAAGTTTTATCAGTTTGAATATTGGTTACGTATACACCCAAATGATTTCAATGAGAAGTCTTAAGTTCTGAAAATGCAACTAAATTATTTACCGGTATATGCTTTGCGCTGAACATTATTTATTATATAGATTATTTGTTGTTTTACAGCAACAATGGATTACGAATATGATTTACGACGTAAAAATGATATGGCACGTGTGGAAGCAGAAATAAAAGGAAAGGCAAAAGCCGATAGACAGAATCATGATCTCATCAAGGAGCAGTTACGAATCAAGGGCCAGGAGCATCGACAGACTGTACTAGAATCAATTAAGTAAGTACTCACAGCTCAGCTGTGGACGGTATATTTTTATAATATTGAATAGAATATTTGGTGTCAAATATCAATAGTACCAGATCCTGATTTCTAGAAACTTAACTTCAGACTTAAGTCAAAAATTAAGTTTTTCTCCTTATGTAACTTATATGAAAATTTTTGATTTAAGTCAGTTTTTGACTTAAGTTTGATAAGAGAAATCGGGGCCAGGTATGTAGCTTCAGCAAATACTGAGGTTTCATCATTACTTTACCCCATTTCAGTAATTTATTATATTGTACCAATACATTAGTATATGACTCGACTGAATCACAAGGTGAAACTGATCTGATTGGTATAATAAAAAGGACTATTACGGCAAAGTTGTATATCTTCTGTATTACCAACATATTTGTACATGTATAACAGGTATATATGAATCAGAGTGTTGTAACAGCAGAATTTGTAGACATGTGGAGTCCACTCAAAATGGCACCCCTGCATTCTGATTCAGAATATATTGGGTACCTGGTATTTGGTACGTGTACTGATCTTTTATCCTTGTGTTTTAGGACAGCTGGGTCAGTGTTGGGTGCTGGTTTCCAAGCATTCATTTCAGACTGGGATAAAGTCACAGCAATGGTAATTACGGAGCAATCTAATTATTTACATAGACATCTTCCTTCCTCCCAAGATATTTTTTTTTTCTAACTGATATGGAAATAACTAAAGTAATTTGTATTTTAAAACTTACTCTACACAAAATACATATAAATGAGCAAATGCTGTTTATGAAATGGAATGATTTTGACTCAGTTTCTTGTATCTATCATAAGACTCATAAAAATCAGAAAATTTGATTGGTAGTAAATATGCATTTTATCCCACTCTCATCAGATGTCACTCATTCTTTGGTGGGCGCCATTATCCATCTGGAACTTTTGTATTGGATGATGATTATTGAAAAAGTCATTCAATTGAACTATCTGGTTATCTGCATTAATAGTAGGAACACTTGTATATGTACTTTATGTAGCTTTACCAACTTGTTCTTACTTTCACTAAGGCTGCCGGTCTGACAATGGTAGCTGCTGGTGTCTACTCTGCTAAGTATGGTATTGGTGTGTCGGCCAGGTTTATTGAAGCCAGGCTTGGTAAACCATCCCTGGTCAGGGAAACTTCTCGATTAACAGTAACAGAAGCATTACGACACCCAATTAAGGTATTTATCCAATAGTTATCTCTCTTAGATCATGAAACCAGAAGTTAAGCCAAATATTGTCCTTCTCCATTCTGAAAATTCAAACAAATTAATAAATACCAATAATATTGTAATAGATAAGTGATCACTGTCGCTGATATCACAACAAATGTTACCAATGAAACTGACGGTACAACTGCGTCTATTGAAAAGAATATCATAACAGTCATTGTATAAACAAACAAGAAAACATCCATTTTGATGACAGTTATATTCTAAATTTACTGAAATATTTCTCATAGATAGGTTTAGTTTTTGATAAGAATTTGAATTAAATGTATTTGTTTCATGTTCTTTTCTCAACATTACAGACAGCAAAGCGTGTGTATGCCAAACCAGATGATGCCCTTAAAGGAATTATATTAAAGGTATGATTTATAATTCATTTGACATAATAATGAATTTTCTTACTAACATTTTTGAAAAAAAATATATATACTATTCTGATGTACTGTAAAGTATAACCTGAGGGATTTATCTTGGAATTCAGCCAAAACATTAAACGATCTTCTGTGAAGCCCTTGTATTAAACTTTTGGTTATAGTGACTTTTCTGTCTGTCTCCATCTATCAACATTTGATAAAGTAAAAGTGACAATAAGTATCAAAAAATTTTGTTTTTAGCCAGAACTTGAGGAGAGACTTCGAGATATTGCCATAGCAACAAAGCACACAAAGCAAAACAAAGGATTTTATAGAAATCTTCTAATGCATGGGCCTCCTGGTACTGGGAAAACCATGTTCGCAAAGGTAGGTCTGTGGGTCACTGGTTAGTAGTCTCGTTGTTTGTAGAGAGGTGCAATTGTTTATCTTTGTATACTATATAGGCCTGGGGAAGAGGTATATATGTACTCAAATTCCTCAGACAAAGGTTCTTCATAATAAGGTTGTATGAAAATTATGAACATAATAAGGTTGTATGAAAATTATTTCATATATTAACCGATTCAAATTATCATCTAAACCAAATAGTAGGCGTATTGATGAATAGATGCTTTTGGATGAATATGCATGTACATGTATCATTAAACTTGGACTGTAATAGGTGAGAGCATTAACTAACCTCCTTTGAGCACTCAGTGATGCAGATAAAAAAAAATATTCCCAAGCAAGATACTATCGATAGTTTTTAACTGTAAATACATACGGTATCTTAAGTTTGTTTCTTGACTTAATATAAATGTTTAATGTTGTAGAGTCTTGCTAAACACTCGGGGATGGATTATGCCATTATGACAGGGGGTGATGTCGCGCCAATGGGGAAAGACGGAGTGACAGCCATGCACAAAACATTTGATTGGGCTAGCACCAGTAAAAGAGGGTAAGGACAAAATCAAGTACCTAGTGTATAATTAGATAATGTCTTTTAATACCAAATGATGAAAATGAATTGGGGTATTTACTTTAAAGATGCTCCACCGCCGACGAATGGTATTTTTTCTGTATCAGAAACAGGAGCAGACGAATTAGTATTTGTCTTCAGTTACAAAAGTTACTTACTTTACACCATTACCACCATTGAAAATGTTGAGCTTCTAATTTTACTTCAAGATAAAAATATCAAAAATAATTAATTGCATCCCGAAAAAATTCCATGGTACTATGTTCTATATGGAATGAAGTTCTGACTGCACATGCACCAAAAGCAAAATGAATTATTTTATATAATTTTTTGTGTTAATCAGACATATGTAACCATGATTAAACACCAATTATGTTCTGCCGGGGGTGGAGCATCTTTAATACAAAAATTATTGGTCCTTGTAAAATTATAAATTACCAATTGATTATTGATAAGGTCTTGTCTATTATGATTACTAACAGCAAGACTTTAAAAGAAGTAACTTTTGTCATTGTTGGTGCCCAGAAACGATAATGTGACTGCACGTAAAACTCTTCAATTCATTCATTCATTGTTAGATATCATTCTACAAGCCCATTCTACATACTGTGACTTATCTTATATCATCGATGAGTTTTTATGTTCCTCCACCGTGAATTCTGATGAAAAATGTAAATTTTGATGAAAAGTATTCTCCTGTTATAAAAATTTACTTTTGATCTGTAATAGATTTACATTTGAATGTAGTTTTACTAGTTTACAATGTTATGTTGCTGACTGGTAACCCAGTACACATATTCAAAACCAGATCAAACTTTGAAACTTTACTATACATATTGTATTTATCAACAATAGTTATCAATCTCTGCATATATGTAGTTATTGGTTGTTCATCATTTTACAGGTTACTACTGTTTGTAGATGAAGCAGATGCATTTTTAAGAAAGAGAAGTAAGGTGAGATTTTTTCAAAGCCATAGTATCGACTTGAAGTTCTCTCAGAAAGTTTTCTTATAAACACATGGTGCATTTATGGTAGTTTGATTCAAAGAATATTTATTTTAGTCGACACATTTGATTGACAAAACAATTTCTCTTGAACAGTTATATTGAATTTGATACTGCAAACCAAATAGTTTTCCCTAGGGTGGCCGAGTGGTTAAGATGTCCTGCCATGTTACCACAAGCCCTCCACCTCTGGGTAGAGAGTACAACTCTCATGTGGGACAATTGCCAGATACTGCCTGCTGGTCAGTGGTTTTTCTGTGGGTACTCTGGCTTATAAACCTGGCATGTACTTAAATTATTCTGGCTCATAATAGGACATTAAACTAATCGTACCAAACCAATGTAATTTGATGGACTTCACAAGTGGTATGAAAGAAGGTGAGAAAATTTATCACTGTGAATTAAATAGTTTCAATAATATGTAGTAGACTTTTTATGACAGTAAATGATGAAATTAAAAGACCATGTTTTACATGGTATTGATTGTGCTATGTATAAATGCAGCTACTCTTTACTGTTATTTTCTGTTGATTATCTCCAGGAACATATAAGTGAAGATCTCCGGGCCACACTCAACGCTTTTCTATATAGGACAGGAGAACAGTCTACAAAGTAAGCATCCTTCTGTATGATCTCAATCTCATAATGCTCTCCTTTGTCAATTTGTACACTTTATTTTGTCATTTTAACCAAGAAGAGACAGACAGGAGGTGGGTTCATCAATTACCTAATGAATACTAGATAAACACTGTCTTTTTAATCCTCTGCAAGTCTTCCAATCTGATCAAATCTATCTGATCATGACTTTATCATTAATTTAGAGCATCTAAACATTTGAAGTGACTCTATATTCTGTTGTTATAAATAAAAAAAAGTTATACAGCTAACTGGTTAAAGAAGAAAGAATCTTGCAGGTTTGCTTATTATCTAGGAATAAAAGTGTCTTACACGGGTCTGTCAAGTGGACAGGGACATGTGAACTTTAGTGAAAGATTTTGGCTGGTCAACTCAAACTTGCTGAGGGTTGGCCGGCCAAAATCTTTCACGAGGGTTGAGATATCCCTGTCCACTTGACAGAACCATGTAAAATTATTTTTCTCCCATTATAAAAAAAATCAGATTAGGAAGTATTTTTATAATGTTGACAATCAATGGCGTATTGGACAATAATCTCCACATGCTCAATGACATCATTGTCAACCTTGTATGAGCTGTCTTTTCCCTACTCCAGTAAAAGACAGAGTTATCTTTTCCTTAGCAACCGAGGGATAACCCTGTCAGGTATGGGATAATTTTCTATCCAAACATGTTACTTTATTATCATGTAAATTTTTTTTTATTTCAGGTTTATGTTAGTATTAGCCAGTAACCAGCCTGAGCAGTTTGATTGGGCTATAAATGATCGACTTGACGAGATGGTCGAGTTCATGTCGCCTACGCTAGACGAGAGAGAGCGACTTGTGCGACGTTATTTTGACCTGTACTGTTTGGTACCAGCGACAGAGAAAAGAGGGTAGGTATAAATACTCTTGTGATGGTTTTTTTCACAGTGATTTGATTTTGATTGAAAGATACAGTTGAACTTGAATGATACAAACTTGTGTAACTTGACAACCTGACTTAAAGTGAAGTACTTTGCCGGTCCCAGCTAAATTTTCTCTTATTCTTTGTTAAAAAAAACTCTGAAAATTCTAATTTGGAAAACGTAAAAAGTGATATCGCTATTTAAAGTGCCTCTAAATTGATTTTGTTTGATTTTGTAGGAGGTTAAGACTAGATGAGTTTGACTATGGCAAGAAGTGTCTAGAAATAGCTAAAATGACTGAGGGATTATCAGGGAGAGAAATATCCAAACTAGCTGTAGCATGGCAGGTAAGTCAGCATGACTGAGGGATTATCAAGGAGAGAAATATCCAAACTAGCTGTAGCATGGCAGGTAAGTCAGCATGACTGAGGGATTGTCAGGGATAGAAATGTCCAAACTAGCTGTAGCATGGCAGGTAAGTCAGCATGACCTGAGGGATTATCAGGGAGGGAAATATCCAAACTAGCTGTAGCATGGCAGGTAAGTCAGCATGACTGAGGGATTGTCAGGGAGGGAAGTGTCCAAACTAGCTGTAGCATGGCAGGTAAGTCAGCATGACTGAGGGATTGTCAGGGATAGAAATGTCCAAACTAGCTGTAGCATGGCAGGTAAGTCAGCATGACTGAGGGATTATCAAGGAGAGAAATATCCAAACTAGCTGTAGCATGGCAGGTAAGTCAGCATGACTGAGGGATTATCAGGGAGAGAAACATCCAAACTAGCTGTAGCATGGCAGGTAAGTCAGCATGACTGAGGGATTGTCAGGGAGGGAAATATCCAAACTAGCTGTAGCATGGCAGGTAAGTCAGCATGACTGAGGGATTATCAGGGAGGGAAATATCCAAACTAGCTGTAGTATGGCAGGTAAGTCAGCATGACTGAGGGATTGTCAGGGATAGAAATGTCCAAACTAGCTGTAGCATGGCAGTCAACATTAGAGTGTTCACTATAGAGTTTGGAAGTTTAGTGATTACCATGATTATTGAGGTTAAATAATCAACATTATACATCAGCTGGGGGATACTTGTGAAAAGATTTGTTATATTCATTTATTTTATTGTAGGCGTCTGCCTATGCGTCAGAAACTGGTGTACTGACGGAAGCCATGATGGAGGAATGTGTTATGAACAGTGTCAGACAGCATGCTAAAAAGGTAGTCTGGCACGAGGAAAGTGCCGCAACAGAAATGAGAGAGATTGGGGCAACATACTCATCAGAGAAAGATGCTTCTACTGGAGTCTCCAGTGTAAAGAAAGACCCACCTAGTTAACACTGTATGGCTTTAGGATGTTTTAATTAGCTGAACAAAACTGCCAGGGACTCAAGAGTTTGAGAGACTTTGACCAGAACATTTACGTGAGATGGAACACAAAGACGCATTTGTGTGGTGTTGTTGTGTGTAGTTATATATTAAAGTGATTCTAGGTACAATACACATTCATATTCAGAAATGGAGTTTTTCTGAAATCAAGTTCCAAATGACATTTTAGTTTATTGATTTTGTGAAATGACTAATATTGAATGGCCTGTAGTTGTGTAAATGTATAATGCAAGTATTGGAAATTTGATTAACAGTGAAGTATATTTATGTAAATGTATCTTAATTATTAAGTACATGGTTTAAATACATGCACATTGAAGTACAGAATAAATTATCGTAAATGCTTTCATGTAAGTTTTAGTCAGATGATTGTGAGAGTTTACATAACTCATTAAGAAAACGTGTATTGGTACAGTAATCAAATATTCACTGCCATAGTGATGAATTGTGAGTGTGTATCTGCCCTATATATATAATTATGATGCTGATTCCATGCTGTAAAATATTGAATAATGAAAATTTTTCTGAGAAAGAAAGAGGATCTTATGTTATAGTCTTACATTACAATTTGTGATATAGATTAAATCACAGGGACTTTGTAGACCTTTCCACAGAAAATCCACATATCTATAGATAATATTTATTTATAGTGATTTGTATAGACTGTGGTTTGAATTTTGTCAATACCCAATCTGATTAAAATCAGCTGTTTGATACTCCACTTACTACGTGCTCCGTTTAGCGGAGCACGTAGTAAGCGGAGTATCAAACAGCTGATTTTAATCAGATTGGTCAATACCCTGTGGAGTGAATGAAATGAGTGTAAGATGTTGTTTTAGTTGTGAGAAATGTTTGATGTATGTTGGTGAATAGTGAGTGTTTTGAAGTCAAGATATAAATGAATAAAAAATAATTTGAATTGAAAAGAATTCTTGTTATTTTTCGTGATTCACAAGAAAATAAAACATGAAAAAATCATTGTTTTGCATTTTTCATTTTTCATTCATTCTTTTAATATAGTATAGCACGGTATGTACCACATGGACTTAATACGAATGCCAATCCACAAAACACACGCACAGCTTTTAAACGAATTGTCAACCAACGGTTATATATTAATAAATGATTATGGCCAAGAAGATGAAGATTCGTTGTACAAAGCAGTGTCTTTCTGCACTACTTACTTCCTTAGCTCGGACTAACAGCTACGTACACGCAGACTACAGCTACGTGGCCGGGATGTGTAGGATCACAATTTTTAATTTTGAAATCAAACAAATAAAAACCTGAATTAATGAAATCAACGTCGATCTCTGCTGTATGGTGCCTTGCTGCATATACACCGTGCTTTATGAAAGGATGGCCTTTGATTTCGACTTTCAAGACCAGATGTCGACATCTTTTAGTTTAGATATCGACATCAATAACTGACAAGTCGGTGTCACACCCGAGCATAAACACGATTAATAGCCGAGTTACCGACTTTCTACATAATTATCTTGGAATCATTGTGTGGGCAGGTACATGTGGTAAGTAGATATATTCTTCTGTTTATGTCGACATCTTCCGATATGATGTCGACAGAATGCCTTAATTATGTCGTCATCATTAAGTCGTAAGTCGGCAACTCGGTGGCAGAAATATGCCACCATATATATGTATGTGTTTGGTTTACTGAACAGATTATAAAGATTTTAAGTGATTATGTTCTTGTCAGTACAGTTGTTTACTTACTGTCATAGAGATCCTGGTAAATCTCCAATATAACAGGGGTAAAAAGCTCACATTATGTGTACTTATATGTATAGTATTTAATATCATAGGGACCAAAATATTTTAATAGGGCCTCAAAATAAGCACAACGAACAATATAATGATTAACTGTATTATCAATAATTTGTTCAGAAAAGTGAATCTGAAGGAACAATCAGAGGACAAATGTAGTCTGTGAAATTGAAATTTTGTTAACAGGGCTCATTCAGATGCATATAAATTAAGATATGCACATTTTTCATGTGTTCTTTGTTTAAACATTCTTTAAGAAGTCGAATTTTCATTGAAGCAGCCATACAAGGGATACCCAACCATTTTGTTCTAGGCATTTAAACCTAAACTTGCGCTCAAGATTTTTTTTGATGAATTAATCATTTGTACAAAAAATTGTATGAAAAAATCAATTATCTGATATGTTAATCTTGAAATTGAAAGCCGAAACATGAGATATAAAAAGAAATAAAAACGACTCTTCAAGCCATAATCTAAACTTATATTATGCAAGCCATCTATGAATCAGGAGTAATGTATATCTTGTTTAAGAATCTGAGTAAATTCAGACATGTTAACATGTTATTTTCAAAAGAAGGGGAATTCATATTTCCAAACCGATCGGATGGTCACAATAAATTATTTGTATTTCTGTATTTTGATCATGTATAGTACTCTCCAGTCTGTTTACGTTATTCTTTCCCGTTTGTTAGAGTTATGTCCCTTCAATTCATCGCCCATGGAATGGAAGTTATCACATAAACCAGGCCAAAATATGGAAGAATTTATTTTAGCTCGAATAAAATAGACTAAGTGCTGAATTTGAAGTAAAAGAGAAACGTTTCGCACGCTTTGTGTTCCTTTCACTTTAGTTCTATAAGGAATGCCTGTCGGGTTTGATGGCAATAATTATATGTAGTATGATGGTGAAAAAATCATAGAAACAACTTTGTCTCCAGTATTTTTAATTTCTGTATCAATAATATACACAAGTTTGTACATTAATATGTCCGTTTTGATTGTGTAAACAAGTGATGGCGTTTATGATCAGCATCATTATATATTACATATGTATACATAAAACCATAAAAATATGATCTTTTAAAACAGGCACCTTGTAATATGAAATGTTTGTGCTATATTAACTTTTAAGATGATTCTCCCTGATGAATCTATCTAAAGCAAGAACAGACAAATCAGTTTTATCTTTGATAACCAAACTATATATACTTCACAATGCTACCACCAGTAAATTTCCAGCTTCTATCAATAATCTTTAAATAAAAAATTCAAAGTTCATAAAAGAATGCATGGATGCAAGATTTAAAGTGAACTGTATGTAGTATTTAATTAGACTTGATTTCTAAATTATTGTGATGTAAGTAATCTGATTTGTGAAAACATGTGGTTCATGCACACTTGAAAATGTAATAAATGTGAATAAAAATATCAGTATGTATTCTTTTTTGTTTACTTTTTTTTTCTGAGTACAAATCCAAGAGATATATTATATGTAACTAAGTACAGAAAAGTATTTTCTCAGCTCTCACATTCTTTTAACGCATTTTAACTGTAAAACAGAAAGAAAAAAACTTATTTGATAGTCATACAATGTAATTATGTAATGTATGTGCATTACATGGGCCTAGATACAATAGGTCAGCGACAACATAAATATTGAATAATTATTGATTTTTTTATACTATAAATCCTACTTATTGTACCATTGTGTTGTAATAGCAGTTTCTATGACATGAACACACAGTTACAGAATATAAATTGCACATCTTTGACTTACTTCCCCTTAGCTCTAATCTGATCATGAATGTCTATTCAATATTAGAATGCCGACCTTGTATTTCCCAAAGGGAAACACTCAAGATCCACGGAATTACACATAATTAAAACCAACCTGAATTTGAACTATTTACCACCATCTATACGTTTCCATTAGGGAAATAAATGACGTATACACTCGCTTAGCATACATAGAAGCCGTTAAATATCCAAAGGCCAGAAAAATTGGATTTTGAGTAGGCGGAACCTTCTCTAAATAAATCTATAACAATATCCATTCATGTTTCTTTCTGGCACAAATGAAATATTGCAATTGCCTCCAGTAGGGCTATTTGAGAATAAAGTACATGTTTATTGCACAAAACCCGTGTCTTTCATATTTACACGCAAGCAATATCGATATTTTCACGCTTTTTAAAGCTATTACTTCAACATAACTGCACCGATTTAACCTTTCTGGGTTGTACATACACTGTGATATATTTCTCATAAAGGGATAAATATATATTTATTATAAGACTATTTCATATGTGAATATGAATGATAGGGATATTCTGCCCGAGGGTCAGACTGTTGTAAAACCCAAGAGATGACGGTTAGAAATCCTTGTAAACCCGAGGATTGCCGAGGGTTTTACTTCGGTTCTGTGAATGTAGAATAATCCTATCCTTCATATCCAGACATGAAAGAGTATTTTCTTTTTATTACAATTTTACAATTCTAATCACCCGCAATTTTGAGAAATAAGTTTAAGAAAATCCATATATAGAAAATGCGTGATATTGTTATGGCAAATTTCGTTCTACACATTCTTTATAGTAATACCACAAAATAACAAGACTCTTTCGTATGTGGATATGAAGGATATTCTACCAGAGGGTTACAAAATGTAGTAAAACCCGAGGCTTGCCCAGGGTTTCGCAACATTTTGTGATCCCGAGGGTAGAATATCCCTATCTTTCATATCCACTTATTAAAGAGTATTTTCTTTTAATGCCTCGATGTTTTATATATAAATTGCAATTTTACAACTGTAATATCCCGCCATTTTGAAATGAGTTCGAAGAAATCCACGACTAGAGGTCAATTTTTATACATGAAAAATAACGTGATATTTTCAACAAAAATTCCATTGTTGGCATCTTTTGTTGAAAAACAAGTCAAATTTGCGGGGGAAAAAAATGTTAAAATTTTACCGAGGAAATAGAAATTTTGTTGACACTGTGACGTCACGAGGCTTTATTGCATGGGAAGCCACACAGGGACTTGTAACGTAGGTTGTGAGAAAGTCTGCTGTGTATACATGTGTACTATATACTATATAAAAGGACAAGGGAACCAACGGCTCGCTTGGAAGAGGTACAACTGCCTCTACAAAAGTCGCCCGTATTCCGTCAAACATGGATAAATATGTACATATTTAATACCAATAGATTCTTAAATAAATTTTCGACATGGAAAACACAACTTGAAACACGAAATAATATATTAACATACCTTTATTTCACTATGAACGTGGAAAATGCAGTCAGATATCACCGATGTCGTTTTGCATGTTTGACGGAATACGGGCGACTTATGTATAGGCAGTTGTACCTCTTCCAAGCGAGCCGTTGGTTCCCTTGTCCTTTTATATAGTATATAGTACACATGTATACACAGCAGACTTTCTCACAACCTACGTTACAAGTCCCTGTGTGGCTTCCCATGCAATAAAGCCTCGTGACGTCACAGTGTCAACAAAATTTCTATTTCCTCGGTAAAATTTTAACATTTTTTTCCCCCGCAAATTTGACTTGTTTTTCAACAAAAGATGCCAACAATGGAATTTTTGTTGAAAATATCACGTTATTTTTCATGTAT
>SAYR01027804.1:217619-260682 GCA_004382745.1 Argopecten irradians irradians | reverse complement strand
ATGTTCCTAACATCATAGACAGTCGAGGAAAGAACAACTGTATGATGTTTGTAACATCACGAACAATCGAGAAGGAACAACTGTATGATGTTATTAACATCACGGACAATCGAGAAGGAACAAGTGTATGATGTTATTAACATCACGGACAATCGAGAAGGAACAAATGTGTGATGTTATTAACATCACGGACAATCGAGAAGGAACAACTGTATGATGTTCCTAACACCACAGACAATCGAGAAGGAACAACTGTATGATGTTCCTAACACCACAGACAATCGAGAAAGAACAACTGCATGATGTTCCTAACACCACCGACAATCGAGAAGGAACAACTGTATAATGTTCGTAACATCATAGACAGTCGAGGAAAGAACAACTGTATGATGTTCCTTACATCATGGACAATCGAGAAGGAACAACTGTATGATGTTTGTAACATCATGGACAATCGAAAAGGAACAACTGTATAATGTTCTTAACATCACAGAAAAACGAGAAGGAACAACTGTATGATGTTCCTAACATTACGGAAAAGTCCTGGAAAAACAACTTATGATGTTCCTAACATCACAGACAAGTCCTAGAATGTGTCCGTAACATCACTGACAAGAAAACCTGGCAATCGTTTGTGGGTTTTGAACTCCCTATCCAAAAAAATTTAGAGGTTGTAATAAGATGTATAATACCTCAGCCACGCGGCTACCGCAACCGATTATCTAATGTTCTTATCGTAGTAGCATTGTTTTCCATAGAACACATTGTAATAATTTTACGGCAAATATGCACTTCATTTTGTGGAGCCAGAGATCATATCGCTGAATAAATCTTTTCGTTTTTCCTTTAGGCATATATGCACTAGCATGTGCTAATTAGATAACGTGTGGTAGTCACGTGATCATTGCGAAAACGCAGTCTGCCATGAAAGGTGAAAAATCAAGGTTCCCATAACACGTATCAATTTATGGATTAACCTCAATCAATATAGCCCTATCGGAAGTATTAAACAGATACATTTCACGCTCAATGAAAACGCCAACGATAGATTGATTTAAACACTGGTCGATACGGTACAAGTACAAAGTAGTGCTTGATAAAAACACATTTAATGATTTATTGATTATGAATTAAGCGGTTGAAAATAATCAATTTGTCTATTGAAAGTTAGTAACCATTTTCTTCAGCAAAACAAGACTCGCGCTTTTTACATTCAAGTATCAAAGCAACCCACATCTCAATAAATAGCCTCTCCTTGGGTTGTATCGGTAGGCTATTTGTCTGAGATATGGATGGACTTCTGGAATTTTCCTTGTACATTTTTGTCAAAAGTAGTGTTCTTGTGCAAGAAGCGATTTATTGAATTCACAGTATGAAAAAAAAATATAACATTTAAAAATTGACAAGACACGGAAATTGTTTTTTTCTTTTAACGTATTGATGAGCATGCGATTTCATTTTAACTAATCAATAGTAATGAATCCAAACGTTTTTAAAGGCCCACTACCTTTCCGAATCAAAATTTAAAGGTTTCTTGAAAACATCAATAACATAGAACATACATATCGATGGCATAAGATGAGGTAACAACACCAAACATATGCAAAATTTTTGCGTAATTTATGATAACTGTGGAGATTCATTTCGCTGTTTTGCCGTCTGCCGCAGTGATATTCAACTACCGGACGGTATTTAGGACGACGGCGGGAAACATAAGACGACCCGCGTTATGAAAATTAACATTTTATTTATTTTAATTATATTGTTCAGAAGATGATGATAAGTGTAGTATTACAGTAAGTTAATAACTTTTGCGACTCTTACAAAATCATCGATCTCGTTTTACATTCCCATTTTAAAAATGAAAAGTCGTTTCAGAAAAGTAGTGGGCCTTTAAAATATTTGGCTGAAAAAAAAAGAGTTTTCTCATTTCATATTTTCGCACTCATCATTTTGAATCGAATTATACTGGTCGTCGTGATATCAATATATTTTATTGTAACTTACCACAGCTCATCGAATTTTAAACATTTGTACTCTCATGTTAACGGTTAATGTTTTTTATCAATAATTGGTCTCGGCATCGCTTTGGAGCCCTAGAAGAAAACACACGTCAGGATTTGATTGACGAGGTAAGCAAAATAACTTAATCCGAAAAAACACACCAAACAAAATACCAAAAAAGTCAACCTGTGGCAACATTGGACAAGAACAACTGCTTCCCGGGAACCTCCGACTAGAACAAGAAATGAAGTTGACTTGAAGTCTTTGATGTATTTTGAGGACCAGAGATGCTCCACCGCTGACAAATGGTAATTTTTCACTATCAAAAACAGGAGAAGACGATTTAGTATTTTTCTTCAGTTACAAAAGCTACTTACTTTACACCATTTCCACCATTGAAAAGTTTGAGCTTCTAATTTTACTACAAGTTAAACATATGAAAAATAATTATTTGCATCCCGAAAAATGTCCGTGGCACTGTATCTTATGCGGAATGAAGTAATGATTGCGCATGCACCATAAGGAAAATAAATCATTTTATGTTATTTTTTGTGTTACTTAGGCATATATATACACGATTAAACACCAATTATTGTTCAAATGATTAATATCATTTATGCTCTGTCGGCGATGGAGCATCTTTAACATGCTAACAGGACTATTGTGATGATTCCTGTCCCACGAGTTCCCCCAGACTTAGCTGTCATTTGTTACCTACTTTGAGCGTTACTAAGTAGGCGCGGGTGTTGTGCTGTAGATGCGCGTGTGTTGCTAGGGAAGCACGGCATGTGACATGGTGCCTATCCCGGTGAATTCGATTCGGTTTCAGTTTCACTTATAAATGATATTTTCAGGCTCTAAGACACCAATATTCAATTACATTTTATTCCAAAGGAATTAATTGTGTATATTGATTAGAGTTTCTGGTTTTATTTGTTCATCCTGGTAGCTAGACTATACAGACACAATGAAGAGTAATGATTGTTTTGGGTTTTAGGAGTATTTCGACATGCATTATCAATAACAACCGTATTCATTGTTGGAGCCACTTTTGTTATGATGAACATTGATTAAATCTTGTCAGTGACAAAATTAACAAATAAGAATGATAGTTACTGTATTTGTGAAATGTCGTTTTGTTTAGAATTACCAACAGGTCGTTCCAGTACCAGCACTATATAATATTGATTATTTTCTAGTCCAAGTACTTGAAAAATAATGATCCAAAACTGTTAACTGCGATATTTAGGCATGATTCAGCTATTTTCTAGATATTGATTAGAAAATGGAATTGAGCATGCTGTGGTTATGTCAGAATTGCCGCTTAGGGCTTTAGAAATGGTAATATCAAAAAAATAGGTAAACATTTCAAAATTGTACAAGGGACATATCAAAATGGCTGTTCATTTCAAAATTGTACAAAGGAAAAAAATATCAATAAGAAATTTTAATTTAAAAGAATGGTGTTTGCCAGCTATTGGTTTTTAAAAAGCTATTATATAAAGCCCAGTCTCTCGCAACCTGTTCTGTAAATTTCGCGGGGGTGATCGTTTCGCGATTTCGCGGGGCGTTGTTATGATTACGAAATATTGATTATATAAAAATGTACCATCAAATCCATATCGCGAAATTTAAAAAAAACGTTAAAATGTAATATACTGGCTAGACGGTAGTCCTTGGTTTTGTTATGGATACACAGGATATGACAGGTGATCCTTAAAGATATTCCACCGCCGACAAATGTTTTTTTTTCACTATACAGTAGCAGACGATTTAGTAGTTTTCTTCAGTTACAAAAATTACTTACTTTACACCATTACCATCATTGAAAAGTTTGAGCTTCTAATTTTACTTCAAGTTAAAAATATGAAAAATAATTAATTGCATCCCGAAAAAATCCGTAGCACTATATCCTATATGGAATGAAGTAATGATTGCGCATGCACCAAAGGCGAAATACATTATTCTATTTTATTTTTTGTGTTAATTAGGCATATATATACACGATTAAACACCAATTATTGTTCAAATAATTCTGTCGGCGGTGGAGCATCTTTAAGATTTGTGAATGTTTGTTACCAAGGCCGTTTTCCATTATAGGGTTTGACTGGTTGGGCCTACTCAGTTGTTCACTGATAAATTAAAGGCGGACCTGGTGATTTATATTGTTTTCAGATGAACCTTAACAAAGCCCTCACAGACCTGTATCAAAAACTGCATATCCGTCTAGATTTATACTTGAAAAAATACATACGATAGAACCGGTTGTTCTGAATAAACGAAAAAAGGCCTATTTTGTAAAACATTTATCTTTATCTTTCTACGAAAGTGTTAAGGAGGAAAAATGACACAGCATATTTTGGAAAGTGGGTGAAGAAGCGATAATTTTACGCACGTTGGAATGTATAAATAATATGGGGATGATATATGTGTGATTTTGATCTGTGAATTCATAATTTTTTTTATTAAAATGTATTTTCGCTATGGTAACAGAATGACTACCTAACCAATGCGTTATGCATGAGTTAGTTGAGGACTATGTGTTTTGTACGACTTTAAGATTGCCGTGAACTTTTGAGACATTTCTAAAACTGTTTCCAATATAAAGGAGCTATCTTAATGAAACTTAATACCCTTGAAAGTTTATGAGAAACCAGATTATAATAAAAAAAAATAGAAAACATGTAATTTTGATAGAAAAAAAAATAATTGCATACAATAAGAATTTATTCATAAACCTAACTTTGAAAGACACTGGGAAATCGAAAGATCGAAATTCGACAATGAACATCACTCATAACAGTAAAACTCTGCGAGAAACGACAGTATTTGATTACGTTACGATTGTAATACCTAAATACATTATTACCAGTAGTAGTGTAACACATACAACCAACAACATATATAGTACATATGTATAGAAATGTGACACCATCTAGTGTCTATACGAGTAATGAACGACATTCTCCAGCCACAGACAGAACGAGACTGAACTCGTCCGGTAGTATTTCCTGACCTCGTCCGGAAACGACGTCCATGGATTGACAATACAAAAGTATGCTTGTAACTAATTACATTGACATCCATGCTATTTCGTGTGTCATCAGTGTTAACAGACAATTAGCAGACGAACTTATAGTGACACGTACAAATGAAGGCAATTAAAGAATTGCTGTTTCTTTTACATACGGTATTAATAAGAAATCAATTGTGTTATTCTCATTTGAAAGACCATAGTTCCGTCATAAACTGCATGCATGATGTGACAGCCCCAAATGTTTGTTTAACTTAAGTTTTTGATTTGGTTTTATCAAGCTTGTTCAAAGTCAACAAAAGTTCTCGAATGTACTGCTATTCTGTTGATTTCACTGAAATTGACAAAATACTGGAATCAAAATGAAATAAATTAGTTTTCAGAAATGAACATTTTATTGAAAGATGACAGCTGTCGGACCTAGGATCCTGAAAAATCAGAGAAAAACTTTTGTTTTCCTGATAAGATGTAATCTAATTATTGAAATACCAGCTATATGGGTTGTTTTAACAGTTCACAGAAGACCTAAACTACAAAGAAGCTTTAATCCGTCATGTGGCACGGGTTTAGGACGCAAAATTGAAACCAACCTAGCAATACATATTGTTGTCAATGAGAAATTTTTATTTTCCAGACAATGTTTTAACAAAGACTACATTTGCCACATATACAAGCACATTACTCCAATTTCCTTCCATTCTGGCGTTTTCCTCTCATACACTAGAAATTGCATTGTTTTTTTATTTATGGAAAGGGGGCAGGGGGTCAGAAAAGAAAAAGAAAGACGGATGAGAAAGGGGGGAAGGAGGTAAAGGAGGATAAGGGTATGAAGAGGGATGGTAGTCAATGATAAATATCATGTTAATATAAATCCGGTTCTACATGTAAATATTCAGCCTTGAAAACCGAAAATTCATAAACTATTAGCCAGCATTCGTTACTCAAAATAAGGTGTTGCTTATTCCAGAAAAAAGCAAGAACCGATACGATTTGTTTACGCTACATTAGTTCCCGGCACCATTTGTTAATGATCCGATTAATGACAGGCATAATAGCATGCGTAATAAACATTTTGTATGCAGAATTTCAACATTTTTCTCAGAAGCACACTTTTTGTGGAAAATAAATTCGAAACCAGTTGTTAACTACAATCATTCTTGATTTGATTTTGTCATTTTGTACAGTATATTTACACTCATGGAACTTTATATACACTAGTCTCAAATTCTGCCAAAGGGATTCGTGCAGCTCGATCAGGCTCAAATATTCATGAAATGGTCCTGGTTAAGTATAATTATATTCTTATGATTTAATTGCTACCTTTAAAATACATTTAAGGTTTTGTTTAAATTCAAGTGGGGAGAGTGTTGCTACATATGTATTTTCTGTCCTAAAAATAAATTTTCTTAGACACACCTATTATAAAATTAATCTGAAACCCACGTGTATTATTCAGCTAACATTCATTAAAAAGATTTGTCAGTTATGGTTGCGCAGTTTTTACTGACCTAGGTCCAAAATTCATTAAACCGAAAATGACAAATAAGTAAGACGAAATAAGTGTTGTAAGCTATAAATTCTTCAAGTGAAATTTCTAAAATGGATGAAATCACAGTTTGTTCGTTAAAAGTAACATATGTTTAGATCGTCCTAAGTTCTATCAATAAGATTCAATTTACTCTCCACTGTATCAATCCTGTGATAGTTCTGACAAAACGCTGTTATATATCAGAATCGTTCCAAAATTTAAAATTGTTGGTTTACTTAATATGGAAACAACCTTAATTAATAGTGTTAGAACGAGCTGATTAGATGAATTCTATTAATAATAAAGTTACGGATAAAATAGATAATGGAAAAAGAATATTAGATTCAGATAATTTATTGTATTCATTAATACCCGTAAACATAATTCGCTTTTATACAAACTCAATTTATACAGTGTACATTGGATGGAAATTGATTTGAACCCTCGTTTATTGAAAATCTATCTGTTGGTTCATTTTTAACACACAGTTTATGTGCAAACTAAATCGAGGTGATCAGGTAAGTGAACTCTTTTTAATTAACAATAAAATAATTTTGTGTTTGATTGATTGTGAACTCGACTTTGACATGACATTTGTAATAACAACCAAATGATACGGTTATATGATACCGAATCAATTGCAATCAATTTCGCGACCACGCATGTCTATTTCACGAAGAAAGTGATTACATTACGGAAGCTGACAGTTGTGATTGCCGATTAGCTGGCATGCCATCTATACGTTACAGCAGGAATTAATTGATTAAATGGGCAGTCTATCAGAGGAAGCTGTTATCTTTGTGTAGTTACAAACTATGCCGTTTATATATAGTACGCTCTGATTGACAAAATAACCACCAACACATCTATTTCATTATTTTCAACCTACATTGACAAAAGTTCAATTAATTAACGAGCATCTTTGTATCCACAATCGCTTTATTGCTAAACTTGAGAGGCAGTATAAATCGGTTTCTAACGTGACCCATATAGCTGGATAACGAGAGTAAGCAGTCAAACAAAAGTGCACGCAACTACCATTATATTCACAGAACACTGCATACGCACATTTATTTCAGTAACATAAGTATCATATTTTTGTGCGCGTTAATCTAATATGTTTAACATTTGTTTTGGTGACATGCCATCGAAATTGTTTCTCCATTTAAATCGATAGTATTACGTTGTAGAATATATTTATACAAACATCTTTTGGATTTTACTTTATAATAAGTAACTAAAATCTAACCCAGTAATTAAATAAAGCGGAGTTCTTCAGCTCCAACATTTTCTAGTGCTGCAACAGAAATATTCAATGCATTTCATAAGGTAAGACATACTGACATAAGTACGCATAGACTAGAACGGAGGGTACCAGATGGATACATCATGTATAGATATACCACACAATGAGCGTGTATTCATTTATATCACGTATTATCTGAAAAAGGAGTGGCTGTTTTATTAAGGGAGGTTAAATAATGACGATGACATTTACTGGTCACCATCTACATAGTCTTATAACGCCCACTAGTTAATTGTTAGCTCTACGCCTTCAAAAATGGCACAAATCAGGATACACTGGCTGACCATAACGCCCACTAGTTAATTGTTAGTTCTACGTCTTCGAAAGGGGTACAAATCAGGATCCTTTGTCATGCAAAAACAGCGGAACTCATATCTCAACTATTTGCATTTGTTATGTGATAAAAAAAAAAGTGCTGAACAGCGATTTTTGTTTGGGTTCTGATATGATTGGAGACGTTCGTCTCTTATAAGGAATGAGACGGTATTTAAAATAACAAAATAAAAGTGTGCTATCAGCGGTCTCGGTTTTTTTTTATTTATTTTTTTTTTTGCATCTTCTGATATTAATTATTGCTAACACACCAATGTTGCTTAGAATGATGCTTAGTTGTTTGTAACAGTAAATTTTCAATCATTTGATTTATTCTCTATCATAAATCATAGATATGATACTACAGACAGCTTTCAAGTGTTTCGACATCGGTTTAGAACCTTCCCTTCTAGGGATAAACGGATGGCTGCGTTGTATTCACAATATTATTATAGATAAAATGCCATCTTTTTAAACCTGAATCGAAATTACTTCAGTGAAGATAATTTCATTGTATAAACACCGTAATTATATATTTTGATCTGTCGCCCCTGAGGCAGGTATCTTCTGTGTTCTATTTAAATTTATAAGTAACATCACTTACATTCTCAACCAATATACCAACCGATATATCAACTAAATGATAACACAGTTTTATACGGAAATTATCGAGAAAAAACGACGCCACGAAACATTTTATTAGTGAAGTTTGGACAAATTGAAGTGATAAATATTTTCTATTGATTGATGAAATACTTATTATTGCCCTTTAATTTATACTTGAGGAGAGAAAAAAAGAGAATGTAACCGTCTTGATCAGTGTAACAGGTAATGGAATATACAACTTGCTGTTGGCGTTTATATTGTTCATGTTCGGCTGTTTCTAAGATTTTGAATCGCAAAACATCCAGAGCAATGCATATGTATATTTTAAGATAGGTAGCATAACTCATTGACTCACGTGCATTGAAGCAAATACGTATGTCTTATGTCATTTTCACTATTATCCAACCATATTTGGCTTTATAAAAGCACACACGTTAATTTAGATATTTTCATATTTTTGAATTTTGTTATAAGACAACCCCAATTCTGCGTCAAATTAAAAACACACAAACAGATGATTTATTATATTACACATTGATATATTTAGCTAAGATAACTGCCATTATCTTGATAAAGTTAGGAATCCTGACCTACACAAGAGAAATCCTTTCTAAACATGATATCACTTTATTTTTGGCGAGGACTATTACTACAAAGCAATGTTCAACTAGCGCATATATATTGTCACATGGCTAATATTACGTCGATATCATCACTTTTGAATTATGCATTTGTATAATGAAACCTGATAATTCGAAAGGCATCAAAACAAGAAAATTGCCTATTTTGTTCCAAATGAAAATGATTATCGTCTCTTTGTCAAACTGTCCCGTCGTTATAATTAGAGGTTAATCATTAAATTTCACCTTCACGTACTTAAATGCCCTGATGTTTGATAGAATACTTCAAAAACATGTACAGAGCAGTGAAAGAAACGGATGATAAAAACAAGTTAATTAGACATTAACACGACATGTTTAGTTAACTTGTGAGATGTCACTTGTAAAGGCTGTTGATCAGTGGAAACCAAACACAACCATCTGATTATTGACTGATGTATACAATAGAATTACCTGCCATTGATTTTTACGTCATTATTAAGGGGAGGATATTTGAGTTCAGCTTAAGGGTCCTCTTTGATGAGCAGTCAAAATTTTCCTATGACTAACATTTTTTCTCACATAGATATTTCGAACGAAGAGTTTATCCCATAGCTGAAAATGGACAAAAATAATTTAGATCGCTCGCAATTATAGGAGTATGAATGCCAATTGGACACCAGCAAATCCCAAAAAACTATCTTTGATCAAGGTTGAAAGATATTTCGATGAAGCTGAAACCTTATCAGAAAATATCATAACTGTATCATTGCGTTGTATTAGAATATCGTATACTCAATTCTCATTGTGCCAATTAGAAATGCAATTTTGTATCTGACAAATGGCGAAAATTGATCCCATCAAATACCGACAATTGACCATATTAGATGTCTTTGGATGCGAACGAATTTCATCCATTTTAACAGTTGCATAACATATTTTACAGAACACAGCAGCCATCATTGTACGGCTGTCACAAACATATGCCTGCCTGGGAGTAACACCTTCACCGCTTGCTGTTAGTTCACCTGACCTAACAGGACGACTACAAAACGACATAGTCTATCATTGACCGAAGATGACATTTAAAAAAATATATAATTTACATAATTGAATTTGCTGGGGATTTCCTATTCAACATATTGTAGGACCACGTTTGTACCGATATGTAATTTTGTCTTTTAATCATCAGCATACAATTATTCTGTATCTACTTTGCGAAGGAAATTTCTCACTTTTATATTTGATATCAATTAACAGGATTAATATTATTGTATTAGAAATTGTCTAGACGCGAATAAGTATTCTGTAATAGTTATCATTAGGTTTTAATTGTAAATTATGAAAAAAAATCGAAAGTTTATTTTTACAATACTGTACCATCAATGGGCTCTCAATGCGAACGTTTGCATAACTTTTTATTCATACATATAGCCAAATAACGTTTACCCAGATAAAAGTACACATTTCTAATTACTATTTTTTAATTAAGGACAAATTGGTATGGACCAAGGACGCACCAGCTAAAACTTGTAGCATAAAGTGTGAAATTCTGTATTTCATGACCATAATTCAAAGTCTTTTGTAAACCAATATCAAATTTACAAGGTCAATATTATATGAGCAATACTTATGGAGATTTCTCTTGTCGATGTTTTTGGTAATTGCGAAATCTAATAATTCAAAATTGTATATATAAATCGTATGCAATATTGATGCATTGATTTGTACTTCATCATATTATGCGTATATATATATATATTTAGCCATGCATCAATGACTCAGAAAGGATGTGCTCAGTTTGTTAAATAGGGTTAATAACAACAGAAACCATGATTGAAAGTGAATAATGTCATTTATTTGAGTTATAAATGACGACATAAAATTCAACTTTACTTTTAGTACAAAAGTGTAAAGGTTATCTGTTGACATATATATGTAATAACATAATAAGAACCCCTTTTATACAAAGATGGGGCTAAAATATATATATATAATGACAAGCTCGTTGCTCAATAATAGCAATATAAATACCCCTAATAATTGAAAAAATCTTGTATTTCAAAATAATCCTGAAAAAAGTCAAATGCCAATACACTGTGAGACATTTGACTGACGATTTTTCTCTTCATAGCTCTCACGTGCAGATGTTGGATGCTATTTGGTCCATTCAACAGGTAATTATCGACGATACAAAGTGACCTTCAGGATTAGATTCCCCTTTACATTCAGTAGCCGGAAGTGACGCCCTAGACACCTAGCGACCCGTGGTAATTGATTTCTGTTGTAGTAAGAGTGCAACTAATTACTATAGGCCTTGATGGGTATCGACTAGTTAGGACAATTCATAGAGCGCTAATGTTAAATCTGATGTCATTGAGATACAAGAATCTTAAAAAGCAATAGATCGATATATCGAGCTTCGTAGTCATTGTTAATTGGCCTAGAGTGCTCTTTATCGCATTAGTAAATATCTATAATGAAATATAGATGATGCCGGTAATAATTAAATGAAGATAAAATATTATAGGAAATTAACAATATAGATTATAACTGTGGGTGAATAAAATGATAATCATCAAGGTCTCCTTCCCTCTCATTCTCACTCAATCTACATATATAACTGATAAATGGATTCATCACAGGATTATGGTTGGTACCTCAAAATATACCGATTCCTATAATTCTGATAGTGCTTTAAGTACACTTATGTCTGTAATGCTGGTGCCGTTTAAAAGTACACTTGTTACTGTACTACTGGTACTGTTAAGTACACTTACTTCTGTACTACTGGTACTGTTGAGTACACTTATTTCTGTACTACTGGTACTGTAATGTACACCTATTTCTGTACTACTGCTACTGTTAAGTACACCTATTTCTGTACTACTGGTACTGTTAAGTACACTTATTTCTGTACTACTGGTACTGTTAAGTACACCTATTTCTGTACTACTGGTACTGTTAAGTACACCTATTTCTGTACTACTGGTACTGTTAAGTACACTTATTTCTGTACTACTGGTACTGTTAAGTATACCTATTTCTGTACTACTGGTATGTACTATTAAGTACACCTATTTCTGTACTACTGGTACTGTTAAGTACACTTATTTCTGTACTACTGGTACTGTTAAGTATACCTATTTCTGTACTACTGGTACTGTTATGTACACTTATTTCTGTACTACTGGTATTGTTAAGTACACCTATTTCTGTACTACTGGTACTGTTAAGTACACCTATTTCTGTACTACTGGTACTGTTAAGTACACTTATTTCTGTACGACTGGTACTGTTAAGTACACTTATTTCTGTACTACTGGTACTGTTGAGTACACCTATTTCTGTACTACTGGTACTGTTAAGTACACTTATTTCTGTACTACTGGTACTGTTAAGTACACCTATTTCTGTACAACTGGTACTGTTATGTACACCTATTTCTGAACTACTGGTACTGTTGAGTACACCTATTTCTGTACTACTGGTACTGTTGAGTACACCTATTTCTGTACTACTGGTACTGTTAAGTATACCTATTTCTGTACTACTGGTACTGTTAAGTACACTTATTTCTAAACTACTGGTACTGTTATGTACACTTATTTCTGTACTACTGGTACTGTTAAGTACACTCATTTCTGTACTACTGGTACTGTTAAGCATACCTATTTCTGTACTACTGGTACTGTTAAGTACACTTATGTCTGTAATGCTGGTGACGTTTAAAAGAACACCTATTTCTGTACTACTGGTACTGTTGAGTACACCTATTTCTGTACTACTGGTACTGTTATGTACACTTATTTCTGTACTACTGGTACTGTTATGTACACTTATTTCTGTAATAATGGTACTGTTAAGTACACTTATTTCTGTACTACTGTTACTGTTAAGTACACCTATTTCTGTACTACAAGTACTGTTATGTACACTTATTTCTGTACTACTGGTACTGTTAAGTACACTTATTTCTGTATTACTGGTACTGTTAAGTACACCCATATCTGTACTACTGGTACTGTTAAGTACACTTATTTCCGTACTACTAGTACTGTTAAGTACACTTATTTCTGTACTACTGGTACTGTTAAGTACACTTATTTCTGTACTACTGTTACTGTTGACTGTTAAGTACACTTATTTTTGTACTCATGGTACTGTTATGTACACTTATTTCTGTACTACTGGTACTGTTAAGTACACTTATTTCTGTACTATTGTTACTGTTAAGTACACTTATTTCTGTACTACTGGTACTGTTAAGTACACTTATTTCTGTACTACTGGTACTGTTGACTGTTGAGTACACTTATTTCTGTACTACTGGTACTGTTAAGTATACTTATTTCTGTACTACTGGTACTGTTAAGTACACTTATTTCTGTACTACTGATACTGTTAAGTACACTTATTTCTGTACTATTGGTACTGTTAAGTACACTTATTTCTGTACTACTGGTACTGTTAAGTACACTTATTTCTGTACTACTGGTACTGTTATGTACACTTATTTCTGTACTACTGGTACTGTTATGTACACTTATTTCTGTACTACTGGTACTGTTGACTGTTGAGTACACTTACTTCTGTACTACTGGTACTGTTAAGTATACTTATTTCTGTACTACTGGTACTGTTAAGTACACTTATTTCTGTACTACTGGTACTGTTATGTACACTTATTTCTGTACTACTGGTACTATTGACTGTTGTGTACACTTATTTCTGTACTACTGGTACTGTTAAGTATACTTATTTCTGTACTACTGGTACTGTTAAGTACACTTATTTCTGTACTACTGGTACTGTTATGTACACTTATTTCTGTACTACTGGCACTGTAAAGTACACCTATTTCTGTACTACTGGTACTGTTAAGTACACTTATTTTTGTACTACTGGTACTGTTATGTACACTTATTTCTGTACTACTGTTACTGTTAAGTACACCTATTTCTGTACTACTGGTACTGTTAAGTACACTTATTTTTGTACTCATGGTACTGTTATGTACACTTATTTCTGTACTACTGGTACTGTTAAGTACACCTATTTCTGTACTACTGGTACTGTTATGTACACCTATTTCTGTACTACTGGTAGTGTTATGTACACTTATTGCTGTACTACTGGTACTGTTATGTACACTTATTTCTGTACTACTGGTACTGTTAAGAATACTTATTTCTGTACTACTGGTACTGTTATGTACACTTATTTCTGTACTACTGTTACTGTTAAGTACACTTATTTCTGTACTACTGGTACTGTTAAGTACACTTATCTATGTACTACTGGTACTGTTAAGTACACCTATTTCTGTACTACTGGTACTGTTAAGTACACCTATTTCTGTACTACTGGTACTGTTAAGTACACTTATTTCTGTACTACTGTTACTGTTATGTACACTTATTTCTGTACTACTTGTACTGTTATGTACACTTATTTCTGTACTACTGGTACTGTTAAGTACACCTATTTCTGTACTACTGGTACTGTTAAGTACACCTATTTCTGTACTACTGTTACTGTTAAGTACACTTATTTCTGTACTACTGGTACTGTTAAGTACACTTATTTCTGTACTACTGGTACTGTTATGTACACCTATTGCTGTACTACTGGTACTGTTATGTACACCTATTTCTGTAGTACTGGTACTTTATGTACACTTATTTCTGTAGTACTGGTACTGTTATGTACACTTATTTATGTACTACCGGTACTGTTAAGTACACTTATTTCTGTACTACTGGTACTGTTGAGTACACTTATTTCTGTACTACTGGTACTGTTAAGTACAGTTATTTCTGTACTACCGGTACTGTTAAGTACACTTATTTCTGTACTACTGGTACTGTTAAGTACACTTATTTCTGTACTACTGTTACTGTTATGTACAGGTGGCAGGTGGGGGGCAAACGTGTCTTTTTGCTCCCTTCCCCATTTTCACCGAGTGAAATTTTCTAAAAGTGCACATTTGAAAGAAAAAAAGGGTCCTCCAGCACATGTTTGTACTTCATTTTAGAAAATATTCCGCTGCGAAGCGCGTTTCCTAAAATGTTCAAGCACGTAATGTTCAAACCTTTGATAATGAAATTTCAATACACACGAACTAGACTAAAAATGTCCATTAAGGGATTATAATATTTCAAAAAAAGCTTCATAAAAGATTATTTTTTATTATCTTGGCAAAACAATGAAGCCTTTATTATTTTGAGTTACAATGTGCCGATGGTGTGGATCCGGTATGCTCAGATCGAGCTTGGTTGCATAATTGTATGACGACACTAGCAATTATCATTTCTAAATGCAGGTAACTTTAAATCGGGGGCCCCCGGATCAAAACACCAAAATCTCGTGCCTCCGACGCTCGAACAAACATCAAAAGACATTGTAAAAGCTCAGTCATTCTAAATCGTTATGTTTTTCCAGGGGATACCCCAGACCCCCCAAACTCGCACACTAATTTGCGTACGTTTCATCTTCCTACGCCACTGTGTTGGTACGGCTCAGTTCATTGATTCATTTTTTCATGCTAGAACGCTGATCGCATGAATGACGGCACCACAAAATATTGTTATTCTTCTTAGTGTCACTTAGTGCTTGGATTCTTGCAACGCTAGTACCGTGATGGGCACATTTGGCTTGACTTCCTTTAATTATCAACATGGACACTCCTATCGTCGAGGTAAAAGTAGTCGTCAACACAACACGAGACTTACTATTGATCTATACTGGTGTTTTGAATTCTCTACTACATTTTTTATTATCGCTTTTGTTTCAAACGACTATTTAGTTATATAAAACTACATCATTTAAGTCATATCCCTTTGGTTTTATTATAGTGTTTAAATAGTTTACCGGTCATAACCAATTTTAACTTGAAGAATGATTTCATTACAAAAATACGTTTGATTTTCACTAAGTTGAAATGGTCAAAAAAAAGTAAAAAATAACTTATAGCGAGCAATGCTGTTGACAAAAAATGCTGCAGGAAGAACAATTTTAACGTTGAATTACAGCAATGTTCTTTAATCTAAAAGGCTTTTCAAAGGACTGACGAAGAAAAAAAGTATTATTCAGTATCACAGATGCTGCAAAGGATAAGCCGTATTCTAACAACATACAAGACTTACAATATGTGAAGGTATCATAGGTTTTAATAACATTTGGTTAGAGAGTAAACAAAACGTTTGTAACGAACACGCTTACAACTAATTCATGATTATAACATTTTATTTGTCTTTTCCTATCAAGTTTACTGTTATACGTATATAACGAAATATGTTTATGGCAAAGTGATTGTTGGTTCGATATAATCGTGTTTTACTGTGTTTGTTAAGCAGTAAACGTTATCGTAAAAATTGTCTGCTTACGTTAAAGTTTTAGTTTTTGTATTACCAGATATTTTATGTGGCTTTTGGGGTTAACATTCATCTATCTATATGTATTTAGTATTCAAGTCTATGTGTTACATTTGATGATAATCAAATTTGTAGTATACAGTAGTACAGAGTTGCATAAAAATATTATTGAAAAAAGTGTCGTCAACGTATCTTTACGGTTTATGGAGAGGTAAACATGACCTTTGTTCTAATTAATAGTTATGCCTTATGCTGAAATGCACATGCAAGGCTTAAACGATACTTAAAATTTTACAATAAAAACATAACATGCGTTCAACTTTCAAGATAAGGAACGAACAAAAATATCGTAATGTGCCAAGCATCAACAAATCCAGAAAGGGCAGTGGAGAGAAACAAGTAAATTTTTCTAATGAATAGGATAGATATGGCAGTCAATCTATTCAAATGTAAGATGTGTATGATTTAAAGTTTGTCATTTTAAAACTTTAAAACTTTGTAAAAAGTTAAGATGATAAACGAACCGTACAAACTGATTTCCTTTCAAACAATTTATAAATTGAATTACAACGCAATATATTCAGGGTATGTTTTTAACTCTTTTTACTGCAAAATATTTTATGACAAGGGAAATGGACATTTTCATTTTATTTAACTTGTCATTTGTGAAACATATCCACTTACCCGTAATCATCAATGCTGTGTTACGTCGTGTGTAGATTTTCCTGAAGTAGATTGGCTTACACACCATGATATAGCGATTAATACTGATGTTACACAAGGACAAAACACTTGTTACTAAAGTCAACATGTTCAAAAAACCAAACATGACGCAAGCATCCATCGAAAGAGGCCAGTCTCCCCCAAGGTAGAGAGTAAAAACAGTCACAGGCATGTTGAATACGGAAACTAGCCAGTCCGCCGTGGTAAGTCCGAGGATAAAGAAATTGGTCATCGTATGTAGCTCTTTTGACCGACATATTATTATCCATATACAGGTGTTTCCTCCTATGGCGAAGAGACATATGATATTTAGTATTACCCCTTCGATGTACAACTCAACTAAAGAGAATGTATCTGTAGAATTGTCGGTTGTTGAAGCGTTGTTCGGGTCCATTGTATAAATAAACTATCTAAAGGTAGCTGATATTGTTGCTACCCGGATCTTTCCGATAAAATGACGTCGACGATTTAAACAACTATTAGAGTAGAAAATAGCTTAACTCCGTATAGCAGCCTTTTTAAGTCGGCATGCTTGATTTGAATGTCGCCTTTTCTGAAGAATAGTGTCCGGAAATTTAACACCACCTCTGGTATGCATACGGTTACAGTCACTGCGTTTGTGTCTATGTCATCTTTAATATTTTTGTTGTATCACTATCACTTGATTACAGAGTCTGTGGCCATAAAAGCAAGAGACTCGCACTATACACTGTAGACTTCTTGACCTATTATGTAAATATCCCCGTGGTATGGCGTACCAGTCATGACATAGTGAAATGTTTCACGGTTTACAGCCCATTGATGTATTTATATATATATATATGTACACGTTGTATCTGTAAAAGTGTACTTTAAGTTTCTATTCTAAGTTGTTTATGTAATCATCCTGGTCAATTAATTACCTGCTTTAAGTTTTCTTTTTACCCAATCAGCACAAATCCTTGTTGTCTTAAATCAACACGAAGAGTAATTATTTTCTTCCATCGGTCATAAAATTGACAAACGACCTTAAATTCACACAGAATATAGCGACCCCCTAAAGTGAAGGAAGCAAATGAGTTCTTTAAGTAAATAAAAGCCGTGTCGGAGATGTCGTTAAAACCGGTTTTTAGTGATAACCTGTCACTGCTTAGCCTATTTGCGTCGTCAACCGTCACAAAACTGTCCCAGTATCAAACTCCATCAATTCTCCGTCAGAAAATTTATCAATATAATAAGTGCGTGACGCGTAGTGAAGCAGGCGCTCACATTTCAGTTCCCAGCGTGGTCTGTATTGACCTTATATATAGCTGATTACGTACATCACTATATGGTATCGGTCAAGCCTGCAGGACTTACAGTTACGCATTTGCACAGTATGCATTGTAGGTATACGTAAATGGTCATCGACTTTCTCGTCATTCTACATAGTCAATAACCTTATAACCGATAATAATTGTCTCCCTCGGTCGGTATATTTTATGAAATATTTATGTTATAATCAAAACATGTAGAAAGCACTCTTTAACAGTGTTTATAAATATTTTGACTATTTTGCAATTATCTGAAAATGCCTACAATACACCCTTTTACAATATGTATGAATATCATTTGACTGCATACAGTGATCTTAATATGTCGAAAACACTGTTAACAATATGTACTACTAAAAACGATTTTCAGATTATTTCAATATTTGAACCTTTCGGAAAAAAACTCATTTTAAATCACTGTTGCAAATAATATCGTCCACTTAACCTGGCGATAACCCTCTTTTACAAGATAGCATTTGAAAATTACATCATGAACTTAATCTGTCAGTCACGCGATATTGATATGACATTTATAAGTTATGGACCTACATTAAGGTTAATATGGTTTTATACAGTCCTAGTAGAATAAAATAATGACCGAGGGCGGTTTTACGAAACACTAACCGAATCAAATATTTAGATTTAATATACATAGTAATGTATGTAATAGAACTATACAAATATTCATTCTCTTTCCATTTTCTGTTATTTTTTGCTACATGCTTATGATTTAACATCAGGTTATCATCAATACAGGCACGATCGACGTTGACATTTCAATTTCCTTTTATATAATTCATTTGTGTTGTACGTGTCGTTTATGTTACGGAAACTTGTGTTCAAATCATTTTTTATTTCACAGATACGCATATTGCCCTACATCAATGTGTAATTGTGTATAATACATTTTGTTGTCACAAACTATTGTCCATGAGTTTGCCATGCAATTTATCTTTTTATTTGACGTCTGTATGTCTTCACGCTTTAGTAGAAATTTGTAAATCATTGTATGTTAACAAATGTCTGTGGTAACAAAACAGCTTCAATTACTTAACAGAATGTTAGATATGACCTTACAGCGCTTTAAATAGTTCTTCTAAAAAATCCAGGAGATATTAATTACTTGTCGTCATTGTTGTGTATTACTGTTCAACTTGTTGATACTACCCAGAACTAAAACACAGAAATTATATATTTTACTGAGACGTTTGTGTGATATTGCCTGACATATATATGAGATATGATAATATAATTTTACAATGGATTAATCCTTTAGATAACTATAGATGTCATCATATGTATTATAATAACTTGTATGGAATACAACTAAAACAATACAAACAGGAAACTATATACTGATCGAGAAAATATTCTCACGGATATGCCTTCAGAGTCGAGGTATTATAGAACCTTAAATATTTCTCTTAAATAAATGGAGATAGGTGTACATGTACCCAGATGAAAGGTGATCATTTGTCAGTAAGAGCAATGTATCGTTCAAATTCCTTAACTAGCTATATAAGTTTGCCCCTAGCTAAACTGTTTCACTGACATGGAGATATCCCCGTGTAATTGGCAGGCCTATGTTTAACTATTTTGCTTTTCAAAAGCATTTTCTATTTGCTAATAATACATTGCCGTCATTTGCCTCCTCCAAAGCCATGAGTCTATCGACATTTTACGGCATATGATTACGCAGCATGTGTATACATATAGTGTATTATTCGGGTATCCTTCCACACTTGGTGTAAACTGCTTTGTTAAAAAGCAACCTTGGGATATCTATGAGAAAATACAACCTTATGGGTAGTATTGTTGGTGTATATCTGTAAATTGGAATTGAAGTTCTATCAACAACATACTACAGGTGTTTGATAAAAATAAATAAAGAGAAAATTATCTATTGGAAAATAAATTAATGTTAGAAAAAATGTAAATACTATCTTTGAAGAAAATTTTTCCTGAAAATCATATTGTACATACATGTATTTTTCTCATCTTGATTAACATGATAACACGGTAATTATTTTACTGGCAGAAATGATGCTATTATCTTATTGTGTTCCAATTATTAAATATGGTAGCATATTACATTTCAAAAGGTTGCATTACATTTACTTTAATTTCTAATTCGTGCTTTATTTAGTGTTGCTATGGCCGTAATGAGAGATGTATACTGTTTTGTTGGATTTGTTTTAATGAATATTTAATATGACGACCCTGTTTGAAATCATTGCAAGGGCCGAGCATTAAAACAATAAAATAAAAGTGTTTTCTTTTTTCAGTAACATGTATCGAGCAGTAATTGTGAAGATTTCTTTTAAAATAAAAAAAGAAGTTCGATTGCTAATTTTATGACTTGTCTGTAAGAATGGTTGAAAAAGAAAAATACACGAATATGTCCCTGGTATTAAATAATTCGTGCTACGACGAGGCCTAGTGTTGTAGGAGTAATACCCCTTGTCACGGAGTCTCGCTGTTCAAAAACCTGCTTTTAACGACATTGCTATTCCTAGTATACATAATTATTTTTACCATCGAGTTTAATATTGAATTAATGACATGAAATTAAATAAAAATAATATGATTTGATTACCTCAATATCTACCTTATTTCAATTCACCTTAATTGGGGTTTTTTTCAGGAGAGTAAAGTTTGATGATATTTCCAAAGAAGAAAACAAAATACGCCAACCTTTTTACAAAATGTGTAAATAACTTGCAATTGACGGCTGGAGGGTCAACATTTTGTTGTAAGATGACAGACTACGTCCTTGAAGAATGTGTATATCCCTCATCTCTATCATTTTGCGTATGGTTAGTGTAGTCTTTCCCTGTTAAACCGTATTGTTGAGGTTTATTGCAGTTTGTAAAATTAAATATAATTTGAACATTGAGAATAAAATATTTTGTTTTCATTTTTGTCTTTTAAATGCATCTGCCTGCTCTCGGGCAACAAATTAAGAGTGACGATAAGTTAATCAGATATCAATGTTAAGTGATTCAAAGAAGACTATAAGGTAAGATAGTGAAGTTAAGTTTATTTAAACACTATTATGATTATCAATCAAGGTATGTCAATAAACAGTTTTGTCAACAAACAAAGAAAGTGAAATATTTCAAAATAGCTTATATTTATGTATTCTACGAAACAGAACCCTAAGTATGAATCCATTTCACATATGCTTATCTCACCATGTTTCCTTTTACCTGATCTATCTCGTATTTTGTATGTATGTTTGAATTGGTCCAACATATCTTTTTCTTGAATTACTGGATGTATAATCCTCGGATAAATTCTAAAGGTTAATCGAATGTCTTGTATGATATACACGTAATTCATTCATCCAGATTTATAAGCCTCAAATAATTATGTAACATGAATTATCACGACCCAAAAATCTCCAGAACCGACAATCGACGGTTCTGGTATCAGTATGGCGAGGTCATGTGATCAGATTGCCTAAAATTTGACGTGCACGGTACCTTTTGATTACGTGTCTCTCCAGCAGGTTTTATCATTATCATAGTAAATCTTTATAAAAATTGTAGCTCTCGTTACTGAATGAATCGCTATTACAGAATATGTCATACGCTGTCAAAACTACAAACATAAAAATGCAAGGCTGCAGAATATTTCAATTTAGAACATCATTTCCTTTTTTAACCCACGCATATTTATCTTTTCAAAGAAATGCAAACTCAATCACTACAGAATAGCATAGTACAACTATCAAAATGGACAATAGAACATTTTTACTTTAACCAATAACAATTCCTTTACTATCGGATGGTAAAAGATAGGCCTATTCAACTTTTTTTTTGTAATTATGAACATAAGTTTGTGTATTACCTGTAAATTTTAGGTGTGCCATTTCGATACTAATTAATGAAGGGCGTGTTCATAACCTTACCTGTTTACATAAGGTATGCTACTAACCATTAAGTGTTTCATTTGAAAAGCTTTCTCATATGACACATTCACAGCCAAACAAAGTTTTCAATAAATCATAATTTATCGATATACTAAAGTAAATATTATATTGAATATCAGGCCAGTGAGTTTCCTTGCTAACCCATAGTTAATTCATACACTATGTATATAGTAAAACTGTGTCACATGAATTAGTCATGAAAGAAATCCATACTTCACAACAAAACGTGTTTGCGCTTTAAATAGCTATTGTGGATTTAGTACTTTCCATTGTGTAGTAACTAGTCTTATTAGGGTACTCAGAACATCGATCTATTGTAAATAGGTTATCATGATCTCCGCATTTCCTACTCAGAGAAATACTAGGCTCTTTGTGCAGGTGCCTGAATATGTTTGGATGAAGAGAAAGCAGACCAGGAAAGTTCTGTCATAGCTAATTAGAATTGAATGATGCCAAGGGAAGTCATGGGAATATATATCAATATACGGTATGTCTCAATGAACCGGGGCGGAAACATTAGTGCCATCTTGCTTCCCTGTGTGTCTATTTAGATTCCATACTCAGGGCTCGTAATATATTACTACATTAAGCTCTGTCAATGGATGGCAATTTTGTCGTTGTCACGTTTCCATTTCTGTCCCACTAAATACTGTATGTATTACACTGCCAAGGGGCTACCAGTTTCCGATTGGAGACCTCTAAATTTCTCAAAACAGACGGGAGCATCTTGATGTCGTTGGAAGCCTCTTCCGTAGGACTGGTTGAAATATTCACGGATGTTGACTTCTCGGATATGTTTTTCCTAAGAACATTCCTTTACAACGGAATCAATTTTAGACGTTTTTTAATGGATTGCTAAAATGTAATTTGACGAACATGGCAAGAAACGGTTTCAACATAAACAGGAATTCATATTTTCGTGTGCCATCTACGTCTACATACGGGTACCTGAAAACAGACCAAATATTTGGCGATTTCGACCTACCCTTGTAAGTATCACCTGGATAACTATATATAGATATAGCCTTTTTTGCTTTAGGAGACTATATATAGAGGTTTAAGCTGTGCTCATTAATTAATGGGCAAAACACACAAAGACTCTAACTAGTTCTTAGGTTCTGTTATCTGCAGGCAAAAGTCACGATGTATAATTTTGAATTTATAATTTACCTATAAAGACAGTAAATATCGATTGTAAATAAAGCTCCTGGATAACCTATATGGGAACCACACACCTGAATATGTTATAACCCAGCTTTTGTTTAGGCTACATTAACCAGACATCGTGAATAATGTAATACATGTTCAGAACTACTTATATATTTTACGTGTTAGGTGTTTGCAGATATTAACTTATGACAGTTTGCGTATAGAACACATGCTACAGGATAGGTACTTAACATAGGTGAGGCAGGTGTCACAATTTTAAATCAATATATGACATCAGTAAACATATTAGGGAGACATGGGCGGCTTTCCCTGTAAATCGATAGATGCAGAAGATATCTGTCCTACAGCACTTGACACAAACAAGTAGTGGTAGTAGACCATGATCCTATTTGAAGCACAAGACTTACACACATGTATGCAAAGTAACATTAACAAACTTAAAGATGCTCCACCGCCGACAGAGCATAAATAATATTCATCATTTGAACAATAATTGATGTTTAATCGTGTATATATTTGCTTAATTAACACAAAAAAATAACAAAAAAAATAATTTATTTTGTCTTTGGTGTATGCGCAATCATTACTTCATTCTATATAAGACATAATGCAACGGAATTTTTTCGGGATGCAATTAATCATTTTTCATATTTTTAACTTGAAAACAAAATTAGAAGCTCAAACCTTTCAATGGTGGTAATGGTATAAAGTAAGTAACTTTTTTAACTGAAGAAAATACAAAATCGTCTGCTCCTGTTTTTGATAGTGAAAAAATACCATTTGTCAGCGATGGAGCATCTTTAACTTTTTATGAAAATATAACAAAAAAAATCACAATTTGAAAATATTTATCTACATGAAAACACGGAGGTTTTTTCTAAATAAAAACAAATGTCGCTATGGTGGTGAATCGAACTCTGAACCTTCGGTTTACAGTGCGGAGACTACCATATTGGCTATACGTATACGGGACTAACTCATAGGGTTGTTCTGATTTCATAAGTTGTTCTTAATAAATATTAATAATATTAAAGTTGAGTTTTACTACACTGCATAAGATAAGCCATAGTAGAAATTGGTCCTCTGATGTGATCTGTGTAAAAAGTGAAATTTAGTTAGGGAAAATCCCTACTAAAATCGCACATTGCACGATGATGCAACTTTGCGTCTGTTTGATTAAATTCATGCTTCAATTAATAGACTACGTTTTCGCAAATAAGATCATTTATGTTTTATACAAAGTATATGTATTCAGGAATATCATATTTTGATATGTATTTTTGTAAAATTTAGATCGAAAGTGGGCCGATATGCTTCATACATGTACCGCTTTAAAACAATCCATCACAGCAATGTAAGTCCTAGGCTTATACAAATTTTCTAAAACGAAGAAATGTTGCATAAATATGCTGAAAATTTAAACCTTGAAAATTCATACAAAAAAAAGGGAAAAAAATGGATGGATGATTTATAATTAGAAATAATTGATAAATTTTGTAAGTGCATGTATAGATATAGTCTGTCCCCTTGACAAGCAAGTTACACGAGACCAAATGGAATTTCTAAAACAAAATCGATTTCTACCGAAAAACAAACTATTATCTGTTGATATGATCGATATTTGAAAAATGAAATCCTAAAAATATCTATAACCATCTGATATAATTGATAAAAGAATAATTAATCCACCCAACCGTGAACAACTAGTGTATACTTTCAAACTTGTTTGTCATATGCTGTAATTGCCCCACTATATTTAGGTATATCATTTCAGTCTTCATGAATAATTGGCATTCTTATAACACCGGGGACTACTTTTCATCTTTTTTTTATAACCTTTACTGGGAAATTTTGTAAGACGAAAATGCAGAGTTTTTTCTCTAAAGAAAAAGTATATGATTGAAAACAATATAGGCTATATTATACACTATAAGCTTATAGTAGCCTGGCAAACTAGTTATGCAATGCCTGTTCAATAGATGTGCCGTCTTCAATCGATTATAATACGCGATTTGTGTTGTATCATATTGACGATGTACTTACGTTTTGTTAATTATTCGACTAACTTTCAGATTTAAATCTATAATTCCTAAAAATATGTTTTATTTGATTCGCAGGCACGACTTCGGACTCAACAGTAAGTAGCCATTACCTGACAGAGCCTATTTATGAGTTCTATTAAATCATGGCAGCTTACGCTTCGAAAGGAAGAAATGCGAGTATGGTAGCCGCGATGGATAAATATGACATCAAACGTTTAACTAACGGTGGTATCACAGTCGCGGCGCCAAAGGAAGAGAAACATCTCCCTGTTGTTGCCATAGTAACGGTTACCTCCCTTGCCTTCATCATGATAATATTCTTGATCGTCTCATTTTTGTGTTATCATAGAAAACACAGGAAGAAGAATAAGTCTCAAAAACAGTATTCGAAAGCGTCACATGCTCTCGAACGAAGGCGGATAGGGGCACCTACAAGTTTATCACTGACGTTTACGTCACTACCCTATGAGGAGGAACACAATTCACATGACGTCATCAGTCATTGTGTTGTAGAGGAGCATGAAGAGAGCGTTAAATATATTGATGATGATAATTGCATACATTTTATTGACATGGATCCGGTAATATTTCATTACCACAAAGATTTGACGACCCCACTCATTACAGAGGATAAACCAATGGTGCCCACCAACGATTAACAATTGATCAGATGATATAATGAAAGCAAGCTTGGTCGTTATGAGGTCTACCTACATATCATAAAATACGTATAGTGTGTTTCTATGAAAGTGATTCTGCAGTTCTTGTATGCGTCGATGGAAACTAACTAGTTATACTGGGAAAATATAATGACCTTATATGTTTACCTGAATAGGGAATTTTCTCCATTGCCTTTTATTCTTAATTACAAAGTAACTACGACAATAAGAGAAAGTTGTAACGCAAGAAGAAGATAAAACAGATGGGTTTATGCTGTGCAGTTTTCTCATGGATATTCCTTATAAGGAAAACTATGAGGTTAGTACAACATTGCTTATAACAAGACTGAAGACCATTATTGTGACATAGACGAGATGTCACCCCTTTGTGTTAGAAGAATGAATTATTATAAGGTCACCATCAAGTTTGACTCTTTATCAATCTACTTATTAATAATCATTTAAATGTTGTTGACATCATCTTGGTTGAATGTTCAGACTACTGGATTAGTACTAGGGCTACTGACCACTTCGATATACCGACCTTTCAGTCATTACAACTTCATGTAGTTGACTTGATAGAGGTCAACGTTTCTTGTTTTGGGAGCTACATGACACTATTTCCCAAGTCACTACCCTAGGATCAGTGATGTTCAGCCACGAAGTCAATGTATAAGACTAACCAGTATGTGCTGACAAAGGAACGTCACTGTTTTGAGGAAAAGTTGCTGACCGGATGGGCAGAAGTCGGATATCCTTTGCCCTGTGGTTGTATTTGAAGTGATATGAATTATCCGATGCAGATTTTATTACACACTGCGGTACTTAAGTGCTATGGTATTATAGAGATGTCGTTGTCATAGGTAGTTTATACTCATCATTCTCTTTTCACTGCATCCGGTCTCTAGTGTCATATAGGCCATATACTGGCCTGGGGAATGTTTTATTGTAGTACCAGAAACTGAGGATGAAAACGTGACGACAGTCTGTTTTATTTCGTTTTTAAAATATTATTAAAATATATTACATTGTAACAAAGATATAATAAGAGCAAAAGACACACGCAATCGTGAAACATAAATCTAAAAAATGTGATATATAGGAGAGAGTGGTTTTTTTTATCTTAATGTCTTTGATGCTCGTATAATCTATTCTATCTTTCTACTTCAAGGTGGCTTTCATAATGTCACATATGTGATAAAATATTTAAATATTTTGTGGTTAGTAATAAGTTTTGAAAACATATAGACCATTTTGGAAGATACAATGAAAGAACTTTGTTTTACCATTGGGGTTAATGATGTCAAGTTGTGGTGTATTATGTAGCGCTTTTCGCATTTGAATTCCACTTTGAAATGTAAACTAGAATGACGATATGGTGCTAGTTCATTTGATGATCTCTATCTTTGGAATAATATTGATCATTTTATTTGTGAGCTTTAGAAAAATATTATTTTACTTTTATAAACAAAAGAAGCAAGTATTGAAGTATATCATGATATTGCTTTGTTTGACTTTACGTGTTTGAGATAACATTCTGGTTTAACTATCATCGCACATAGCATTATCAGCGATGATCTCTAAATACTAATTTTCAGCTTGTTATATCGATGTTCCCTGTAGGGGGTAAGTGATGTGCTTTTCACCTGGACAGCGATTGACTGGATTGCTCTAGTAATTTCCAAGATATACTTTAATAGGTTTGATGCGTGACTCTTTTCCTTTCTACATTTTCTGCATTTGTAAAGAACTTGGACAGCAAAAATACTTTTTACTTGTAATGTTCACACATTTCATTCATGATAATACATTTTTTATTTGTCCTTGTTACATTGATTTTGCGAGTGTTTGAGGATTACATTCCATGTCCAAGATCTTATATTTCCAATCAAATCTGTATATACAATGATGTAAAATATCACGATCACACTCTTTTGAACTAATGTACATGTTGACACATGTTGGGTATGGTATTTATAGGTTTTGAAACGATGGCCTTGATAACCTAAGATTCCTTTTGTTATCGGGTAAGTACTCACATGGATGGGAACTGGTGGAAAATGGTTAATAAGCAATCATTTTAGAATGTATTTTATCCATGTTTTAAAAAAATATACAATGACTTACATGTATATGTTTCTCATGAATTTTAAATTCAACACTCTTATTAAAGCCACACTATACGTAGCTATCAACAAAAATTCAAGTTAAATTCGACTCCGATATTGTTAGTATTTGTAGATGTAGTTAAAATTAAGATATATTAAAGAATATTCATAATGTTTTTTTGATAACTTTGGTACAGCAGTTGTTGAAAGTCGATACATGTAAACATGCCTTCATTTTAAACTGGTCGCCATAGAAGTTACGAGTATTGCCGAACGGAAGTCGGAAAGTTCATGACCCGTTTTCGGAAGAGTTCGGACAGACGTTACGTAGTTACAGTAGTCACATGACGTTCTCGGCAAAGACGTTACATTGTCGGCTAACTTCGGCTTGTTTGACTAAGTGGGACCCACCTAGCGATAGTTAATATTTATTTGATTTTTAAAGAAATATTACGAATCATTATCGCTCATCTTGACTTCGATTTAGTCCTGTCTCTGCATGATTTACAACAGGATTTTTTTTCAACATTCTTCTAAATCAAGAAAAAAAATAAGAAAGATACGGATATTGGGCCTTTAATTGACACGGTGGAACTGTAATTTGTTAGTTCGTTAATCGTTTATTAAAGGGCGGCTGTATCTGTGTAAGAAATGCACCCAAACGAGTTAGTTCTCTTGGTATACGTTATTTATCGAGCACCTGCTGCATTTTGTTTTGTTTAATATTATCAGTAATACTTAATAAATGTTGAGATGTATTATATACACACACATGTTCTAGATAAAAAGGGAGATAACACCAGATTTGTAATTAGCAAGGCAGCTTTATAGTATATCGTCTCTACAGAGATTTAACAGTACATCTTACCCCGAACCACCTTTGATGTTGGGACCAACGGAGATACGTATTTGTTATGTAATGAGGAAAACGAAATAAAATATGTATGTTGTTTTTGTGATGGCCTGGAGTTGTAACTGATATCATTTTGTAGTCTCATAACGTATGATAACGTCGGAAATCATATTTGCATTGATGGGAAGATGTGAAAGTAAATAATACAGGTTATTATTTTGAGAAAACAAATATCCTTTAAACAGGTATGTCTTGGCGCCCACCAAAGTAAGATCTTGTCCAACAATGGAAAGAGGGAACTTTTCTCTGCTTTTCACTCTCTTTTAAATATTCAATTTTAATGTGGCCACCATTATTTCATTTCTTTTCAGGAATAAAATTCTAGCTGCTCTACTTATGATCTATGGATGTAGATTATTTTCTGATAATTTCTGAAATAATATTTTAACAATACCTCTTGTATGAGCCAATGACCATTTACTAAAAAGAGTCTCAATTCTTTGTTTTATAACCACTTATCCTGAATTTTATTTTCAAGAACAGAATATAATGAAAAAGACAAATGTTCTTTTTGGCTTTTACATCCAATCGTTCGGTAAAAATTTACCAAGCAAACAATTTCTTTTAGGATTGTGCAAGAATAACAAAAGAGTGATTTGGCCTTAAAAATCTCCATTTCTCAAAATTGGCCGATCTGATAACGTTGTATACATTCCCAATTTTCGATTTTTAAGATTGGGAACGTGGATGATAAAACGTTCCCGATAAACCTATAGATACGTTGGAAAGGTTTTATATGTGTATTCAGAACTACTTTTCTACACGTGCTCCTGTACCAGTACCGAACATAATCGTTATGTTCTTCCATGTAGCAGCATGTTGGCATGTTACAATTCATATACATTCACGTGAGAGGGGTCCACGAAGGGGGATGAAGTATAACTGAAAATCTTAAATTTTAAAATGGCTTCATTTATTAAGCATTAGCTCAACTAGTATTTATGTTATGGAGATGTGACACCAATATCATTAAGTGTACACTTGGAAACTGCGAAGTGTACCTAAATTAGCTGACAGGGTGTCAATTTGGGCCCTCTGATGGTCATCAACGATAATTTTTATTTCTGTATAGAGACCTTGATGTTACTTGTTCATATTATAATATAAAATTAAGGTTAGGACGGAAACCATCTCGATCTCTGAGGGGGTAAATTTGATATTAAGTTCTGGTTGTCCTTGATAATATTTAGATCCCTTTCTTCATTATTTCGATACTATATACATATGGGAAAAACACTACAGATAAAATGAACTTACGGTGAAACGTAGATCACAGTGACCTAATTTCAAACTTCCCATTGCGTTCTTTTGTTATTTAAAATAGTTGTTTGAAGAACGCAATCATAACACTGTATTTTAACACAACATTACAATATGCAATATCTTATTCATATTATGAAATAGATAGGTTATGTGATAGAATATGTGCAAACATATTTAATTGTTCGAATCGCCGCTCCCTGACGCCTACCATCGATAATATGTATGTGTACATGTAGCAGAGACCATGTAATTTTTGGTATGCACCTGATGTTATCACAGAATTTATAATCTATTTTTATTAAGAAACGGCAGCTACATATTGGAATATAAATACATATTTTAAAAAAAATGCATTTAAAACAGGTGGCTGTGACCTACCTAACTAAGTTGCTGATATCAATCTGTTTGAACATTTACAGATGTTATAATTAGATTACGACTCAGAGAAGTGGTGGTTTGTTTGATTTGATTGACGCCTATTAAGAGATAGGGTAATTTAAGGACGGATTCAAGTGCACGCAGTGTGATGCGTGTGTGAAGAACATGCGTTGTTTGGGGGCTGCACTCATTTCACACAGATGTACAAAGACGAAAAAAGTATTTCATTATTTTTTCAGAATTAAAATAAGTTTAGACAAAATTATAAGAATCTCTCGGTCTTTATTTTGGTTAATGAATATAGATATGAAGTCACAAAAATATTTACAACAAAAAATGTTGGCCCTAGAATAAAACCCTGATGAACGCCTGTTTCGATACGACATAACGATCTGTACAAAAGCGCGGACAGCGCAGAGAAAAAACTATATAACTATTTTATAAGACCCCTCAAAACAGCGTTTCAATTTCATGAAAGCTTATAAATAACCAGAATGATAATATCAAATTGTTATACTTTAGAATAGCCTCAACAAATCTAGACTGATATCTTTAAAATATGTGATTTCTAAGACAAACTTAAAAAAGGAGGTTTAAGAGGTTTAAAAGGTCAAATAAATCATTGTGGTGCATAATAATGCATTTCTGATGTTAATTAATAGTTAGAAATCGAATAAGTAACAGGAAATCGAATAAATAATCAGGAAATCGAATAAGTAATAGAATAAGGAACTAGGAACTTGGAATCAACTTCACTAAAAATACCCCTATGGACTTTTCCGACATTCTATACAAATGTAGCTGGTCCAAGGTGATGTTGTTGCACATCGCTATTAATAAAATGTCTGATTATCTATAATGACATTTTCATAATCACCAATCTCTATTTCCTCCACAAGAAAATATTTAGTAATGTACAAACAGGAAAACAAAAAAGCATATAACAGTGTACCTAGCCCGAGATACTCTGGCCCTGACTCCAGACTTAGACATTATGACAGAGTGAGATAGATGTCTAAACCAGACATCTAACTGTCATGATGTCTAAGTCTGGTGTCAGGGCCAGAGTCTCTCGGGCTACAATGTACGATTATACATTTGTATGTGTAGTTTCTCTTAAAATGCAAAAAATGAATAAAAAACAAGCAGCTCAACCCAACTTTCATATATATATATATATATATAATAATAATCGGATTACCAAATATTAGACCGCTACAACCAAGTTTAAAGGCAGTAGTAACTATGGACGTTTGACGACCACTCCGCAGATAGTTTTATAAAACAAGAGGTCCATGGGCCTTAGCGGTCACCTGATTTCAGACACAGAATGAAACAAAGACATGCATATAAACACTATATATTTGCCCATCAGGCCCTTACAGTCAGTCAATGATTTTATAAATTTGACTTTTTAATCTATGAAGATTATTTGGTTCCATGAAATCTGTGAATTCAGAAGAAAGATTTTTGAAATGTTATCCATTTTGACCCCTTTTGGCCCCACCCATTTGACCCCTGGGGGTCGGCCAGGACCAATATGGATATGGTGTTATATGCTATCTCAGGTTAATAATTCTAACCCAGATTGTTTTATTTCCTATGAAATCTAAGCAAATAATGGTCTTAAATGTGTTTTTCCTATATAAACTAAAGTAAACTTAACCCCCTCCCCAAAGGGAATCATGAGACCCCAGGGTCATATTATTCACAATTTTTGTAAAGGACTTTAAGACCTTTCCATCTATGCAGAGTATTTGATTCTACCAGTTCCAGAATTTCAGAAGAAGATTTTTGAAGTTTTAGCCTATTTGACCCGTTTTGGCCCCACCCCTAAGGCCTCTGGGGATCAGTCATAGAAAATTTGGTAATGAGATTCAATGGCCATCACATAGGGATAATTGTGACTACAATTGACTAATTTCCTATTATAATGACTAAATAATGCTCAAAAATGTGTTTTTCTATATAGACTATAGTAAACTTAACCCCCTCCCCAGGGGGAAACCTGAGACCCAAGGGTCTCAGGTGACCAAGGGTCTCAGGTGACCAAGGGTCTCAGGTGACATAAAAAAAACACCCGTTTTATGATTTTTTTAAAAACTAAGCGTTAAGTTGTGCTGTTTATTTTTCAAATTCAGTTTGCTGTTTACAAAATAATTTGAACTAGACCATTCTATTTTTTTTTAAACCAGATGAGAATATATAAGGTTATGAACGCCTTTTCACATGCTTGACCAGATTGGCGTTCATAGCCTAATAGACTCCCAACTGATTTATAAGAGGGAACACAAGTTTTAGGTGGAAGCCAGAGTTACCTTTCTTATAGTAACTGAAAAATAAAATAAGATTTTTTTTTCAACGCAACATTAACGTTGAATGTTCAAAGCTTTCTCAAAAATTTCTTTTAAAATAGTAAGACAAAATACTGTTGTATGACTGTTAAAATAAATGTACATCTTTTGTACATCGGAGGCGTTTGTCATATTTTTTATAATATTTATTTTTCAATTACGCGTGAATACATCAAACGCAGGAATGAAGAACACCGCGATTGGCCTGCTCGTGTGTTTACCCTGTTTAATGCGCACTAAACTTACTCAACACTTACATCTACTTTTATTAGCTGTCTGGATACTTCTACATTACCACCAATGTCTGAGACTACTAAAGTAGATCACTTCTGTTCACCTCACGTACTGTAGGTAACAGCTGGTTCCTTTGGATTGCATTATCTAAGAGTGATAGTGAGTGTGGGTTATTGGCGGGTTAAGATGAAGAGTGAGTTTGTGTGTTGGTGAGTTTAAGATGAAGAGTGAGTGTGGTGTTGGTGAGTTTAAGATGAAGAGTGAGTGTGTGTGTTAGTGAGTTTAAGATGATGAGTGAGTGTGGGTGTTGGTGAGTTTAAGATGATGAGTGAGTGTAGATATTAATGAGTGTAAGAAGATTTTTTTAACCTTTTGTAAGGCATACTCTTTGTAAGATCGTCATCAACATCTGACCGTTTTGGAAGTGAAATTAAAATTTATCAATGATTGCATTCATAATCAATACTACATGCAAAAGTAAAAACATACAAGTAGTAAAATATTGAACAATACGAAACAGAAAATGATAATTGATGAAGAAATAAAACTGAATCATAAATTGAATGTCATACATTATCCTTGATTATACAATGATATGTTCACCGTCTCGCTCACTCACTCACTCCTGATTCATCAACTTTAGTCTAGCTAAATGTTTTCGGGTTTTTTCGCGGACCAAAGAAATACGATATGTAGTAAGGCGTAACACAATAAATTGTGGGGTAAAATTTGCAGCATAATACAATAAGAAAACAAACTATGCTGGGAACCATCGCCGAAAGCTATCTCAGTTATATCCCTCCTTGTACATTGAGTGCCCATACTGTGCCTCATTACACAGCTGATCCCCCGTCGTGAGCCCCGATACATGATCCCCCTCACATCCACATTGATGTAAACTACGAGCTGCCGGTTGTGTCGGTGGAGGCTCTGTTCCGGATTAAAACCTTTATCCCTTTCTACTTTTAGATTCTACTGACTTTCAGAGTGTATTCTTTACGATAAAACACGTGTTGTAATTACTAGAGAATGTCGGAATTGGATGTTTCCGAGTTCGCGGATGGGGAGAGAGGAGTCGAGGAAACGACAAAAGAGGTTGACGGCGGGATGGCTCCTACCGTTTCAATTGAAGAAGTCGGTATCGTGAGACCAATTAAGGTAAGAAATAGTAACATAGAATACCTGTATTAAAAGTTTTATTAGAAACTTTATGTAAGTATATGACAGTTTTGTCATTTGAAAAAAATACATACATCAATTAACCAAGGTATTAGGAGAGCAACATCGGAATGGTACATGTTTCTAGACAATACAAACGAAGTGTTAGTATAAATTCAAAGTTACACATTTATACTATCTAAAGTTTGATTGCATATTTATTATTGATTAATAAAATACTTAATACTAAACCATAGAATAGTCTTGGAATAAATAAACCAAACAGGGACATATGCTACATTTGATTCGATAGTCCGTAAATAGTATATACATATGTGTCTATATGAAGTATTCCCCCAGTCTACTCATTTATTACATTATCATAAATACTATCCATACAGTTATTTCTCGATTCTGCAACCATTCCTTTCTGTGGCAGTGCGGATATTCTCTGGCTTTGAAGTGAGACGTGTTACACTTAGACGTTCGAAGTTAATTAAACAGCCTGCCCTTTCAAGAATCTCCAGTCAGAACTCAGAACCAGATAAACCTCGGACTATTTCTGTGGTAGAAATGCGTTTAAATTTGGACATGACATCTAACGTTGTAGCAGACTTAAGTTGAAATTGTTTGATGTACATCGCAATGAGTTACTGAAGGGACTAGCAATGCATAATCGGCCGGCACGTGTAATATAAAGCGCGTGTGTGAGAATCATCTTGACCTTGATACAAAACGTCTTGATGGCATAGATTAGATATTCCTTACGGCATACAGCCATCTCTGGTTTCACTGCACATAATGTACGTGTTAACTACATCACGTTACAGCATAATATCAGTTCTGTACAGGTTTGTGACATATATATCAGACATGGTATGCAATGCTATATTACTGTCATATTCCGAGTATTTTTTACTTTAATTTCTTGAAAAGTGAAAAGTTACATAAATTATCTCATAAATAAAATATGATAAAGAAACTTTATGAATTCACCCTCTACAACCTCGTAGAGTGAAGCACTTAAAAGAAAAACATACTGGTATATAGATATGATATCTCCGACATCAACCGGATTTAATCGTCTAAATAAAAATATGACTTAAATACGAAATTTTACTACCAAATTGATGCCATTGTATCTATGAAATACACGAGAAAGCCATGCAATGTCAATAGTTGAAATTAAAACATAAAAAACTTAAAAAAAATATTTGTCGAAATAAAAGTTAATGAAGGAAATGTGAAATATATATATGCATACATAATGAGAACATTTTTTAATTGATATATCGTCGGTAAAACGAGATGAGCAAAGGTATTTTTATAAAAACATGGCTATTCCAAATTAATTACTAACTTTTTCTACAAAAAATGAATGTTTAAAACAGCATTAAGGACACGAAAACTTTCGTTTATGACCATCATTAATGACAATTTAAAAGGTTACTTGTAGTCATAATATAATAAGATACTGTATTGTAATTTAGAACCGTACAGGTTGAAAAAGAAAACAATCTGAAGTTTTTAGTTCATGGCTAATCTCACAAACACGTGTTTTGCTGTTTGCCTTGCATCGACTTACACACATGTAGATATTTAGACACACGAGGAACATCTACATCTACCAACGAGGTGCACGCGCCGTAACGGTGTGTTCGGATGCACGTGAAGGTACAGACCGACATATGATATCTTCTGTCATCGTATGCCCTGTATCATCTAGTTAGCTTCACGAGCGCATGCGAGGCAATCTTGTCTAAGTGCGGGGGTGGGTAAGATTGAGTTTGTCAGCAGGTCAGCTGTTTTGTAAATAATAGGCCAATATAATTAGTGGATTGTTGATATCTGTTAGCGTATTTCCAAACATATCACTCAACAAGGGTAAGTCTAAACGTGTACTTCCACGTGATTCCAACCATTCGTTTAAATTACATGTGCTCAAGATGTAATACACAACATTTCGATTCTACAATTCTTAACAAAATACACATACATATGGAATGTGTGTCTTTTTTATGGTTCCTTGTGACCGCATATATTGTGTATTTAGTAATTATAGCAGATTTCTACAGTAAATAGTATAAGAGTTTACCATCTTTACTGGATAATGTATGAAAGCATTTCAAACGAGTTTACTGGTATAGTAATCGTGCAGATGTTTCAGTAAATTCATGGCACACTATACTTTCTGAATGGCTGTCTTGCTTTGACCTTATTTTGGTAACCGTCATACCAACAGCTAAGAGTTTGATGTTGTGTATCATACTCTCATTGTGATAGCGGAAACTCTTTCCTGTTCGAAATTGCAATCTCACTCAATCATCTCTCGAACTCACAGAGTAGTAGAAAATAACTGCGGTATATTTATAATGAGTGATGAGGTTACATAATGTCCTACTAATAGTTAGGGTCAGTTAAGGACGACCCCCGTTAATGCAATATGTGGCATGTGTTAACGTGTCTGATTTGGATGTCTGCAGTGTATCTTTGTCAAAGTGGATTTGCCAAATTTATAGTGCTATCTCAATGGATCACACTGACCAAGGCATCAAACAGCAAACCACACCCGGTCACAATATCCTGACAGCAGGAAAATCAGTCATCATACTCCCTTTTCTGCTAACCTAGCAGTAGATACTGCCACTTATATAGACTTTATATTAGCTCCTCCTGTGGACAGAACCCAGAGTTTTCCTTAACTCGAAGTCAAAATTGATATTATATCAAGGGAGGCGTCAGGGAGAAAAACGCCAGGTAGCAAAAATATTGTATCCCAAATTTAGACGCCTTTTAAGATTACTTTGCAATACAGACAGCAGGTACAATTCTTACGCCCAACACATGTGACACTTTTAGGTGCTATGCTGTTTGTCGGTCATGGACGATACCCCACATGGGTGAAACTCGAGGCCAAATGTGAGGCAGTGTCAAGTAAGACATTTTGGATTGGGCATACAGGAAGAGAAAATATTGGATCACAAATTTAGTCGCCTTTTACAACCCCTAACAGCAGGACTAGAAGTGTGTCTCAGCGAAGTGGATCCATACATTGCTTTCTCCACTGGGGCGCACACTTATCTCAAGGCCAAAAGTGATGCAGTATGGAGTGAACCATACATGTAATGAAAAGAAAATGTTATCATTAAATAACACAAGTGATTCTAGCATCTTGCAATAGGGTCAGCAGGTACAATTTTTACGTCATGGTGGGGTCCTAGACGTTTAAAAAAAGTATTTTTCAGTTCATAGTAAACATGTTATTTAAAAACTATTGGCAATGTAGAGAAGACGTTTGAATTGTATCGGCTGCCTCAATTGCATTGGGATATCAAAAGGCGACTAAATTTGGGATATCCTCTTGTTCCTCATTGACTTTAATTCTCTTGATTTGACACCGCCTCACGTTTGGCCTTGAGCTGAGCATTCGGCCCGGTGAGGACGGGAGTCTATACAAGTGGTAGTTTCTGTTCCTTCTTTCCAGTCAACAAAAGGAGGGGTACTTGTTGTCTGTATAACGAGGATTTGTTGTTCAATGTCTCTAGCGGGATGTTCTATGCAAGAATTTCACTATTATTGGGATGTACAACATGGATAAACCGCAGCCTCCCAAAATATATATATTCACACATGCAAAGTATTTTATGCAGGGCAAGTCGTGCTTAAACGACCCTAACTGTAAATGGGACAGTAAGCCAAAACAACCAACCAATCAAAATAACGGCACAAGTTAAGGGTGGCATTTGCAGAGCGCAGTATGAAAAACTATACGCAATAAAATGTAACAAATAATGACGATAACTCTGTTAAGTGATTCTCATGAAGCCATTATGATCAAACCTCCAGCATTATATACTTGGGTATTTTATCGGGTCGTTAGGTCGGTGGTGCCAATTTAAAACAGATGGCATTACTTTGTTGACATTTGGTGGTAATTGGTGCTACACTGTGTCAGAACTTAAAAAATATACAATGTACTGGTAAACAGTGGTCCGATGTGATGAAAGATGTTCTTCATGTTGGTAATTGGCATAGTTAGGTTTAGAAGACTGTTCCATCAATGTGTTATAATACTATGGCTATCCTTTTCCGATATCTAGCTTCCTATCAGTAATGGGTTAAAATAAAATGTAAAATAGTACCGGCTGTATACAACGATGTATTACTTTCCGCTGTGACCACGAGTTCAGTACACAACTTGCAGCCCATCTCCTCTCCTGGTGATAAATGTCCGCACTGGAGCAGTAAAAATACCCCGGAGAATTCATTGTTTATTTACATACGGTCTTAGCTTACCACCAACACGCGCACGTGTACAAATATATAAGAAAGGGACCCGATTTAATTGTCGTCATGCTGTGGTGAATGCAGCTAGATTACTAACAGATTCGGGGAAGTAATATATACTGTCGAGATTTCGGTAAATGTATGTGAGCTATATTAAACGGACATACACATACACCTTCGTTTGGCATCTAAAAATATCGCTAGAAAATTGATAAGCATGATCGAATGCTTTTGGGATAGTTCTAACAGATGTGCAAATGATCGATTCTTGAAGTTATGTTTTGCAATAATTAGTGAACGTGTTGGGTTGAGATAATAAATTTCGAAGACTTAATGTTTATGTAAGGTTTTAATCTTCATTATTAGGAAAATACATTTTCGTTTAGACGCTTCAAAATCGTTTCAAACGAATTAATGCCGCTTAAACGATAGACGTTTTAACTGTTATATCGCAATACAATTTGATTTACAAGTATCTGCGGAAAGTCAATACATTTATATTTTAACCATCGAGCTTATCCTACTGGTTCACATTTTAAATTTTTCCCTATGATGTATGACTTGTTAACGACTTCAGCAACTACTGTTGGTGTAATCCAATTCTCATTTAGTTTTGTGAACTTACGATTGTGATAGAGGAGAAATGGATCGTTTACTCATTCGTTTTTTCATGCATCTCCGAACCCCATTACTAAAATGCAAAAAAAAAATGTTTTAGATGACAAAAATATGAAATACATAGGTTTACGTTATCTTTCTACTCTTTTATGTTCATTAAAAAATTCAAGTTGTACAAGGTCAGATCGTTGTTTAAGATGGAGGCCTCAAGCCCATTTGGAAACTGTTTTTAATAACTGAATATAAATGAGTATTATATATCATGATAAACTTCATATATAGCATTTGAAGAAAACTATATTTGAAGAAAATTAGGTCCGATGACATGTTAAGTTAGAGTAAACATATTGACTCGTTACATTCTTCACATGCTATTAACATTAAATGTTGTTTTTGTTTTATTTCTGTCCAAAGCATACAGGCATCTTGAAGAGAAAAAGCATAGTTTATCGGTGTACGCTTTAAATTGAGAATAACTTGTTGACCCTATACACAATGAGGAAATCTTGTAAACGTCGATATGTTTGCGTATAGGTTTTTTTCGCATAGCCGGCTGATGGTGCAACAATTTTTCTGTTCTTTATCTTTGAAAATACTCATGTAACCAAATTTCCACTTTTTGTTTCAAATAATCGTCGGTGGATAATTTTGTGCAGGAATAATGACGGTTACCATATCAAGAAACAAGTCGTCTTTTGTAGTATACAAATTATACATTAAAGCACTACCACACTTTGAGGAGGTTCGATGTTAGGAAACAGGATATAAATTGTGAGATACTGGTTTACGTTCACTGTCGGTGTGTTGCACTAATTTTACAATCGAATCTCATAAGATAATAAAGAATAGATGGCTAAATATGTAAAAGGTCAATATCACAGTAATCAAGAATTAGGTGTATTACATGATAATTAGGTGATTATAATTGTAATAATATAATACATCTGTAACTGTTAGATAAAGTCATTTAAGAGGAATATGGAATTGGCTAGTATTTGGTAAGATGCATATTTAGTTCTATCCACACGGATTAGTAAAATGAAAATGTTAAAATCAATATGACACAAGTGGACACCACAATAGATACTACGTTAGAGGGTATAGCTAAAACTAAAAGAGTAATACAGTGTTGAATGTAATGATTAAGAGTGAACACAAGTTCGTAAGGTATAGTAATCAAGAGGTATAGTCTTTAATTAGGTATTTCCATGTCCGATGCTCATGTAAGTGAATAAGTAGCACTAGGATTTGATATTAGGGAGGGTAGCACAGCTTAGTACAGATTGTTAAAGAGGGCATTTACGATGTTAATATAATACAATGAAAGTAAATACGGAAGTATGTTAATGTAATTATTTTAAAAAAAGTGAGTTTTTCTAGAAAAAGATATAATGTTATTCGTAAGGTGTATAGTAAATCAGAGTATACAGTAGGTATTTTATAATGTAGACATGAGACAGATAGACACGTCGGTATAGAGGATATACGTTCCATACAGAAGAGATATTAATAAGATAATTACAAACACTCAGTATGTTTATTAAAATTCATATGTCTAATGGAGAAAATCGTTTCCATGAAAGTTTGATATCACTATGATAGAGTATCAATGAAATAGGTGAGAGTCAGATAAGTAATTCATTAGAGGTATCTCACACGGAAAGTATTTGTTCTAACACTGCTCAAATAATAATATTAGGGATTAGAACAAGCGTGACCACTATAGGAGACTGATGTGTTTCTATTACTCCCGCTAAATTACGTCACATAGCAGAAAGTTATATCTATATTGGGGTCAGTCTGGCATCAAATTCTTTGATCTGGCAGTTTTTAGGTTTTTTTGGGGGTGGTGAAATAGTATGTATATGAATTATAGGTAACATTATAATTCATAGTGAAACTCATAATATAGTGTTCTGTTAAAGACTATATATGTTGAAACTAGAGTAAATGGTGGGATAATTACCTCATGAAAATAAGATATAATATTAATTTTTTAAATGTAATATATTATTTAAAATTTGATGTATAACACAGTAGAATTCAGTAATTAAGGTAGTTAGGGTCGTATTAATCATTTGTTTTTAAAGAGGTGGATAAATTCACCGCCCAATATCACTTTTTATGTATAGACAGTATGTTAAAGGGTGGTAATAATAAAGTGAACACGAACGTAACGGGTGGAAGGCTAATCCAGTAATGTTGGGGTACAGAAGAGTTTTGTTAATCTGTATGTTAAATGGTAAATTAGTTTACAAGATGGCAAATTTATCATATGATCGTATTTTGTTGTAATTTTCTGGGCCGATAATTCACGAAGTGTATTATGGCAGTCTGCAGGACGGAGGTCTTAAATTATGTGGCTAAAATATATAATAACCGTGAACAAAATACTCAGGAGGAATAGCATACACTAAGGTTAATGCAGAGGTTATAGGTTTGGCTGACTCAAGTTAAATTATTGACCATGTAAATGGCACTGTAAAACACGAGTGAGCACATGAGTCAATAAGGTGATAGTAAGGATTAGTTTGTAGATTCAAGATAGAGTCAGGTTGAGGAGGGTGGATAATTATGATAATTAAAGTGATTAGGCTCATAGTATCATAAGTAATAAGTAATTGCCATTATATTTCTTTAGTTGGGGCAGCGAATAATGAGCCGGCAGAGATTTATTCTGGAATGGTGGTGAATGAGGACCGTGGGTTATAGTTGGAAAAGACGAGCCAGATCATTAGGGAGGTGAAATAGTGTGCTAATTTTCGAGGGAGTGTATATTGGTATTTTGTTAACGTTTCTATTTCAGAAATATGATCACCAGTATAGAGTAAGTTCAAATAATAGTTAAGCGCATCAATTACATTAAGTGACCACACAGGCTAGTTAAAGGTAGGTAGTAATCAGAGGTATAGCAGTAGGATGATTTAAAAAAGTGGATGATAATTGTATATTTATTAGGCAGTAAGTTGATTACACTTTATCATTTTTACTGGAACCAGCGTTTATTAGGATGTAAATTAAAAAGGTTTGAATTAAAGGTATTAACTTTGTAGTTTTGAATCTAATGGGTGATAATTGATGTTTAACTTATATATAAACGTTGCAATCACTACAGTAATTTCCAAATATTAGCGCTATGGTATGAGAGTATCGGGACGAAGTGGT
>SAYR01027804.1:192880-217594 GCA_004382745.1 Argopecten irradians irradians | reverse complement strand
GGAGAGAGGAGTCGAGGAACGACAAAAGAGGTTGACGGCGGGATGGTCTCTACCGTTTCAATTGAAGAAGTCGGTATCGTGAGACCAATTAAGGTAAGAAATAGTAACAATAGAATACCTGTATTAAAAGTTTTATTAGAAAACTTTATGTAAGTATATGACAGTTTTGTCATTTGAAAAAAATACATACATCAATTAACCAAGGTATTAGGAGAGCAACATCGGAATGGTACATGTTTCTAGACAATAAACGAAGTGTTGTATAAATTCAAAGTTACACATTTATAACTATCTAAAGTTTGATTGCATATTTATTATTGATTAATAAATATTAATACTAAACCATAGAATAGTCTTGGAATAAATAAACCAAACAGGGACATATGCTACATTTTGATTCGATAGTCCGTAAATAGTATATACATATTGTGTCTATATGAAGTATTCCCCAGTCTACTCATTTATTACATTATCATAAATACTATTCCATACAGTTATTTTCTCGATTCTGCAAACCATTCCTTTCTGTGGCAGTGCGATATTCTCTGGCTTTGAAGTGAGACGTGTTACACTTAGACGTTCGAAGTTAATTAAACAGCCTGCCTTTCAAGAATCTCCAGTCAGAACTCAGAACCAGATATAACCTCGGACTATTTCTGTGGTAGAAATTGCCGTTTAAATTTGGACATGACATCTAACGTTGTAGCGGACCTAAGTTGACATTGTTTGATGTACATCGCAATGAGTTACTGAAGGGACTAGCAATGCATAATCGGCCGGCACGTGTAATATAAAGCGCGTGTGTGAGAATCATCTTGACCTTGATACAAAACGTCTTGATGGCATAGATTAGATATTCCTTACGGCATACAGCCATCTCTGATTTCACTGCACATGATGTACTTGTTAACTACATCACGTTACAGCATAATATCAGTTCTGTACAGGTTTGTGACATATATATCAGACATGGTATGCAATGCTATATTACTGTCATATTCCGAGTATTTTTTACTTTAATTCTTGAAAAGTGAAAGTTAATAATATCTATAAAAATGATAAAGAACTTATGATCCTCACACTCGTAGATGAACATAAGAAACCATACTGGTATATAGATATGATATCTCCGACATCAACCGGATTTAATCGTCTAAATAAAAATATGACTTAAATACGAAATTTTACTACCAAATTGATGCCATTGTATCTATGAAAATACACGAGAAAGCCATGCAATGTCAATAGTTGAAATTAAAACAATAAAAAACTTAAAAAAATATTGTCGAAATAAAAGTTAATGAAGGAAATGTGAAATATATATATGCATACATAATGAGAACATTTTTTAATTGATATATCGTCGGTAAAACGAGATGAGCAAAGTTATTTTTGTAAAATAAGGTACCATATAAATACCATGATAAATGTATTAAATGTTATAACTTCTATAAAAACATGGCTATTCCAAATTAATTACTAACTTTTTCTACAAAAAATGAATGTTTAAAACAGCATTAAGGACACGAAAACTTTCGTTTATGACCATCATTAATGACAATTTAAAAGGTTACTTGTAGTCATAATATAATAAGATACTGTATTGTAATTTAGAACCGTACAGGTTGAAAAAGAAAACAATCTGAAGTTTTTAGTTCATGGCTAATCTCACAAACACGTGTTTTCTGTTTGCCTTGCATCGACTTACACACATGTAGATATTTAGACACACGAGGAACATCTACATCTACCAACGAGGTGCACGCGCCGTAACGGTGGTTCGGATGCACGTGAAGGTACAGACCGACATATGATATCTTCTGTCATCGTATGCCCTGTATCATCTAGTTAGCTTCACGAGCGCATGCGAGGCAATCTTGTCTAAGTGGGGGGGTGGGTAAGATTGAGTTTGTCAGCAGGTCAGCTGTTTTGTAAATAATAGGCCAATATAATTAGTGGATTGTTGATATCTGTTAGCGTATTTCCAAACATATCACTCAACAGGGTAAGTCTAAACGTGTACTTCCACGTGATTCCAACCATTCGTTTAAATTACATGTTGCTCAAGATGTAATACACAACATTTCGATTCTACAATTCTTAACAAAATACACATACATATGGAATGTGTGTCTTTTTTATGGTTCCTTGTGACCGCATATATTGTGTATTTAGTGATTTTAGCAGATTTCTACAGTAAATAGTATAAGAGTTTACCATCTGTACTGGATAATGTATGAAAGCATTTCAAACGAGTTCACTTGAATTTTTCTACGTCCGCCAACCGCGTGGTATAGTAATCGTGCAGATGTTTCAGTAAATTCATGGCACACTATACTTTCTGAATGGCTGTCTTGCTTTGACCTTCTTTTGGTAACCGTCATACCAACAGCTAAGAGTTTGATGTTGTGTATCATACTCTCATTGTGATAGCGGAAACTCTTTCCTGTTCGAAATTGCAATCTCACTCAATCATCTCTCGAACTCACAGAGTAGTAGAAATAACTGCGGTATTTTATAATGAGTGATGAGGTTACATAATGTCCTACTAATAGTTAGGGTCAGTTAAGGACGACCCCCGTTAATGCAATATGTGGCATGTGTTAACGTGTCTGATTTGGATGTCTGCAGTGTATCTTTGTCAAAGTGGATTTGCCAAATTTATAGTGCTATCTCAATGGATCACACTGACCAAGCATAAAACAGCAAACCACACCCGGTCACAATATCCTGACAGCAGGAAAATCAGTCATCATACTCCCTTTTCTGCTAACCTAGCAGTAGATACTGCCACTTATATAGACTTTATATTTAGCTCCTCCTGTGGACAGAACCCAGAGTTTTCCTTAACTCGAAGTCATTGATATTATATCAAGGGAGGCGTCAGGGAGAAAAACGCCAGGTAGCAAAAATATTGTATCCAAATTTAGACGCCTTTTAAGATTACTTTGCAATACAGACAGCAGGTACAATTCTTACGCCCAACACATGTGACACTTTTAGGTGCTATGCTGTTTGTCGGTCATGGACGATACCCCACATGGGTGAAACTCGAGGCCAAATGTGAGGCAGTGTCAAGTAAGACATTTTGGATTGGCATACAGGAAGAGAAAATATTGGATCAAAATTTAGTCGCCTTTTACAACCCCTAACAGCAGGACTAGAAGTGTGTTCTCAGCGAAGTGGATCCATACATTGCTTTCTCCACTGGGGCGCCGCTATCTCAAGGCCAAAAGTGATGCAGTATGGAGTTGAACCATACATGTAATGAAAAGAAAATGTTATCATTAAATAACACAAGTGATTCTAGCATCTTGCAATAGGGTCAGCAGGTACAATTTTTACGTCATGGTGGGGTCCTAGACGTTTAACAAAACAAAGTATTTTTCAGTTCATTGTAAACATGGTATTTAAAAACTATTGGCAATGTAGAGAAGACGTTTGAATTGTATCTGCTGCCTCAATTGCATTGGGATCTCAAAAGGCGACTAAATTTGGGATGTCCTCTTGTTCCTCATTGACTTTACTTCTCTTGATTTGACACCGCCTCACGTTTGGCCTTGAGCTGAGCATTCGGCCCGGTGAGGACGGGAGTCTATAAAAGTGGTAGTTTCTATTCCTTCTTTCCAGTCAGCAAAAGGAGGGGTACTTGTTGTCTGTATAATGAGGATTTGTTGTTCAATGTCTCTAGCGGGATGTTCTATGCAAGAATTTCACTTTTATTGGGATGTACAACATGGATAAACCGCAGCCTCCCAAAATATATATATTCACACATGCAAAGTATTTTATGCAGGGCAAGTCGTGCTTAAACGACCCTAACTGTAAATGGGACAGAAGCCAAAACAACCAACCAATCAAAATAACGGCACAAGTTAAGGGTGGCATTTGCAGAGCGCAGTATGAAAAACTATACGCAATAAAACTGTAACAAATAATGATGATAACTCTGTTAAGTGATTCTCATGAAACCATTATGATCAAACCTACAACATTATATACTTGGGTATTTTATCGGGTCGTTAGGTCGGTGATGCCAATTTAAAACAGATGGCATTACTTTGTTGACATTTGGTGGTAATTGGTGCTACACTACGTCAGAACTTAAAAAATATACAATGTACTGGTGAACAGTGGTCCGATGTGATGAAAGATGTTCTTCATGTTGGTAATTGGCATAGTTAGGTTTAGAAGACTGTTCCATCAATGTGTTATAATACTATGGCTATCCTTTTCCGATATCTAGCTTCCCTATCAAGTAATGGGTTAAAATAAATGTAAAATAGTACCGGCTGTATCACAACGATGTATTACTTTCCGCTGTGACCACGAGTTCAGTACACAACTTGCAGCCCATCTCCTCTCCTGGTGATAAATGTCCGCACTGGAGCAGTAAAAATACCCCGGAGAATTCATTGTTTATTTACATACGGTCTTAGCTTACCACCACACGCGCACGTGTACAAATATATAGAAAAGGGAAACCGATTTAATTGTCGTCATGCTGTGGTGAATGCAGCTAGATTACTAACAGATTCGGGGAAGTAAATATATACTGTCGAGATTTCGGTAAATGTATGTGAGCTATATTAAACGGACATACACATACACCTTCGTTTGGCATCTAAAAATATCGCTAGAAAATTGATAGCATGATCGAATGCTTTTGGGATAGTTCTAACAGATGTGCAAATGATCGATTCTTGAAGTTATGTTTTGCAATAATTAGTGAAACGTGTTGGGTTGAGATAATAAATTTCGAAGACTTAATGTTATGTAAAGGTTTTAATCTTCATTATTAGGAAAATACATTTTCGTTTAGACGCTTCAAAATCGTTTCAAACGAATTAATGCCGCTTAAACGATAGACGTTTTAACTGTTATATCGCAATACAATTTGATTTACAAGTATCTGCGGAAAGTCAATACATGTATGATATTTAACCATCGAGCTTATCCTACTGGTTCACATTTTAAATTTTTCCCTATGGTGTATAACTTGTTAACGACTTAAGCAACTACTGTTGGTGTAATCCAATTCTCATTTAGTTTTGTGAACTTACGATTGTGATAGATGAGACATAGATCGTTTACTCATTCGTTTTTTCATGCATCTCCGAACCCCATTACTAAAATGCAAAAAAAAAAATGTTTTAGATGACAAAAATATGAAATACATAGGTATACGTTATCTTTCTACTCTTTTATTTTCATTAAAACAATCAAGTTGTACAAGGTCAGATCGTTGTTTAGGATGGAGGCCTCAAGCCCATTTGGAAACTGTTTTTAATAACTGAATATAAATGAGTATTATATATCATGATAAACTTCATATATAGCATTTGAAGAAAACTATATTTGAAGAAAATTAGGTCCGATGACATGTTAAGTTTGAGTAAACATATTGACTCGTCACATTCTTCACATGCTATTAACATTAAAGTTTGTTTTTGTTTGATTTTTGTCGAAAGCATACCGGCATCTTGAAGAGAGAAAAAGCATAGTTTATCGGTGTACGCTTTAAATTGAGAATAACTTGTTGACCCTTTATACAACTGAGGAAATCTTGTAAACGTCGATATGTTTGCGTATAGGTTTTTTTCGCATAGCCGGCTGATGGTGCAACAATTTTTCTGTTCTTTATCTTTTGAAAATACTCATGTAACCAAATTTCCACTTTTTGTTTCAAATAATCGTCGGTGGATAAATTTGTGCAGGAATAATGACGGTTACCATATCAAGAAACAAGTCGTCTTTTGTAGTATACAAATTATACATTAAAGCACTACCACACTTTGAGGAGGTTCCGATGTTAGGAAACAGGGATATAAATTGTGAGATACTGGTTTACGTTCACTGTCGGTGTGTTGCACTAATTTCTACAATCGCACTACATAGCTGGTGGCAAATTGAAAGCAATCAGAACAATTATGTTCTCACATATGAATATAAATCCATCTTTACTGGTATTTTAGAAAGGATTAGCTGTTTTGTAATGCATATTTCACCAGGTGTATAAGAAAGGTTGAGACAAGCAACAGGCCAATAACATGTGCAAGTCACCTTTATAAAGTATCTATAACCATGTCCAAATCCGATGGTGGCAAAAACGCAAGATGTTTATGATGTAGAGTGAGGAACATGGTAAAAGTGGCATACGTTTATAAAATAATGATGAAAGGTTTGTAAAATTGAAATTTGAAATATAAATGTTATTGGTAAGCAGATTAATTGCAGCATAAAAAGTGTGAAACACTCAAAGATAAGATAATTTACAAACATTTATATTCCAATATCGAAATATCGTTTCCATGACAGAATTTGTTTTATGTAGCATATGATGATAGCGGTCAAAGTATTCATCTTCGAAATTTTTTACTGCCAAAAATCAATTGGATTAGACAGCAGACATTGTCTATATAGGTCTTCTCCCTAAACGTCAATGCAATATCTATATTGTCAGTCTGGCACCATTCTTTGATCTGCAGTTTAGGCTTTTTTGGGTGGTGATATTATGCATAATAAACATATCCTATATTGTCTTAAATTTTGAACTTAGTAACGTATTATTCATAAAATAATCAGATATATTTATAATATTATTAGATACAATGTATATTAATAAGTGTCTTATTTTTTTTTAAGACAAGATCAACCACCAATCTCACTTTTATGTTATAGAGTGACACCAGTGTACATGTATTTTGTCAAGCGCTTAATATATCTAGAATTTCTGGCCTATCGCCATATTTCATGCAGCGTCTTGCAGCGTCTATTCTCGTCAACAACACCAACGGTGATACAACGATGAAATAGGTTTTGAACTGACTATATCACCGCGACCGAATCAGTTTTGTGCATCAAAACGAAGACAGATGGGGGCAATCATGACAGTAGTGTTATAATATTGCAGCATATATTTCCGTTGCCAAGCGACGAGAATATTCTAGATGTCCGCTGCGGTGATGTGGAGGCCAGATTTGGGGAAAGTGTAACATTGTATTTGTATTTTGTACGTTTCAATTCAGAATATCATCCACTAGAATTCAAAGTATGAACCATCTTACCCCGTCCTCAAAGTTGATGATTTAAGAGAAGATTTTAGCGTATTTTTCCATTTACATGACCCTTGAATAAAAAAGTTGATTGGATTTCTTTGTAGTTTTGAATTACGATGAATTATCTATAATCTTCCTCTAATAATTCAATCCTGTTTGGATCGAGATTTTATCATCCTATGCATTAAAAGTACGTCGCGATATGTAACACCACAACAAAGGAGAAATTAATTCACCAAGAGATGTAGAAATATACGGCATCATAATGTAAGGATTATTTTGTTTTTTGATTTTTCATGTAACTATAACACACAAAAAAATCAAAGTTTAATCTTATTAACCATTTGACATCTATTTAAAGTAAACACAGCTTTATACTATATATTTCCATAACATATAAAGTCTATACAAAAGCCTTTCTAAAGCTCAGAAAATAATATGATTTATCTGTATCACAGGGATGCCCTAAAGTAATTGTAATGTTGCAGTGTAGCAGTTAACCATTCTAGAAGAACCAGAAAATCTTACCTTTTTTTGGACTTTTAAGAAAGGACAAACGTTGATATATACCAAATATGAAAGCATTTATTTAAAACCCTGAGGCAAAACATGGCATATATTGCTTTGAATTGTAAGAATGTTCGTTTTGATAATTTCTGTTCCTAGATTTAGACGCCGATATGATTTGATTTTGAGGATACTGTGTTGAAAATGATTACTTCTATTTTACAACCATTTCACTAGGGGTAACAGAGAAAACTATTAAAAAGCAGAAAATATTTTTTTTTTTTTCATTAGGAATGCAGTTGTCAGTAGGGATTTTCTATCAGACACTTTTTGTCTTGATCCTAACCTACATATAAACGCATTTCAGATTTACTCCTCGTGCATCTGTCATATGCACTATGCGCAGCTAAGTTTTATCCAATACTTTTGACGATGCGCAACCATTTTTTTGTGTGAACGACTACAATTACAAACAGCTTACCACGCTGTCTAGACAAACATAATAAAGGAAAAGTCACTTTGTTGTTCTATTTATATAAAGGACAGGAAGAGGTAGAGTTATTTGGTGAATTTCCAAATATGATAGCAGCAAGGTCACTTGACGTTAGAAAGCGAATGACAATAATAGCGCGATAAAAAGTGTCATCATTGAACGCAAGCACTCTATCGTCTATCTCGTAAATAACGCATTATCTCCGGAGAAGTCTCTTAGCTCAATAGATCTGTTTGTCTATGTCTGATTAGCTTGTAGGTGGCTGATAATGTGTGTGAAATGGCACAATCTGACTTAAAACAAATACTATGGAATAAATGCATTGTTAATTAATTAGATACAAAAGCAAAGTATGGAAAGAAATACACGCTAACAGGAACTCAAGACAGTTTTAATAAGGCAAGGAATTTCATCTAATGCGGATCTTTTGAAAGATCAAACAAAATACTGATTTTGGGAATCTGCTAAAACCAATATTTTACATTTTTGTCAATAATTTTGTCAATAGCAATTGCAAATTTTCTTATATACTTATATGGCGGACATGGATTGTGAACTCTGTCCATGTAATAGAAGACGGGGATTGGGCAGATGAACATTTGATAAAAGGATGCATAAGATCTAGACTTGACATCAATATACAGAAATATTTATAAAGGATTATATAAGTTAATTGCATGTAATTAATGTCAATGCATTTTATGTTCTAGGTAGTAGCTCTGTTAAGTATGATCATCGGAGTCATCCTGCTGTCCCTAGCGATAGCGGCCAGCGGCTGGATCAGGGGAGATAACAAGGCGGAAGGGCTGTGGGCTGTCTGTTACGATGATGTTAATGAGACCGGAGTCATTAATTGTATGGATAATGAATCCCGGATAGGGTCTCTAGGTAAGCAACTAAAATGTTGTACTTTTTTTTACATATCAGTGACCTGATATACCCAGTGACTTCGCCCATGTGCTAGTTTGACATAATCATTGCCACATTGGCTGTACCGGGCAGGAAACTCATCATGCCCCTTAGTCAGGATTTGAGGATGTCATGACAAAATAGCTGTCTTGCTTTTTTGTCGCTGACATTCGGGGCTGAACAAATGTCACCTATGACAGGAGGTCTATTTAAACAGGTTTAATATACAGGGGCTGTTTCCATGGATACAGTTTTCATGGACAATGATTGCAGGTGTATGTTTAATATGAGTGGTTCTTTGAAGCTGACCATACAAGTTAAAAGTTTCACTTCTTGTTGAGATGAAAAAATAATAACTTTCAAATAGTTTGCTGATGCCCCCAGTTATATCGTGCTTTGTATTTAAGGAAACTGCCTCAGAAACAAAGATCAATACACAGGAGGCATTTGAAAACAATTTGAAAAAAAAGACAATACAATGTAGCTGATTTTTATCTCTACTCGAAAGATGTGACTTCGCAAAAATTTACATTGGAAAGCAAACCACATTGAAACAAAATTTTGATAGAGGGATTGGTTAAAAAAAACAAATTTAATTCATTAAATGATATACGTTAACCGAATTATCTCTGTTTGTCCTTTTAACAGATTGGATGGATGCCTGCCGAGCGATGTCTATCGTTGCTCTGATGGGTGGATTCGCTGGGTTTATCGTGGGGACCATCGGAGTCACTTCATCTGAACTGAAAATGAAGCCCTGCTTTTACACAACCGCCATAGTGTTAATGTTTTTATCATGTAAGTACTTCAGTTTTTATGTTGTGTGTTGGTACATGGAATTTTGACTACTCATTGTATTCGATCGTCTTCCAAATGTAAAAAAAGAAAAATATGAACTTTTGAAAGAGAGATGAGGAAAATGTCTATGAAATTTACAAATAAAATTGAAATTTATTCAAATCATTCAGTAAAAAACTTAAACGACGCCCAATGGTCTAGTGAATCAAAACTATTATGAATTGCATTTCGTAATACACAATCGCCAGCAAACTGCAATCAGCTAAAACGTACCTTTCACTTAGTAAAATGGATAACCTGAAACATCAGTTGTGAAGGCAAAAGGCAATTATTCACCTAATATGTATTTTATTATTGATACCAGAGAAGACTCCAATGACGCATTTATGCTCTATATAACACTTCCCTGTAAGAAAACAAAAATGAAATATTACAGTTTATTTACACATTCATGTAGTATATATGCACATATGTGTGAAAATGTAAGATAGTTTTGTATTCGTATTAAATGAACCCGAATATTTTGAAATAATCGAAGAATCGGAACACACCTTATTATGCATTTGCATATAGGAGTTATCTGCCCTTGTGGATTGGTATTGATTATGACGTCATGAGTTTGTTAGATTAACGTCATACTTTTCGGAGAAAACAACGATACCTACCTTCACGGCTAACTCTGTAATATGCAAAGACGGAATAATGATTTGGTGATATATTTTGCAATATGCTAAGTTTTATACTTGAGAAATTAGTTTAACATTTTGCGTAATTGAAATATTATGATTTCATGCACGTTTTTGTTTCACATAAAATGTGCATATGATTAAAAGAACCGTTATCCTAATTGGTTACTGATGAATTTATCCATGTTATGTAATAAAAATTCTCGTTTCAGCTTTGCCTATATTGATAACTTTGATCACATTCGCCAAGAGGTTCGTGGAAGAAAACCAGCCGGAGACCTGGTCAGTCGGATGGCCCTATGTCCTTTCTATTATCACCTTAACTCTCTACCTTGCAAGTGCTGTCATTTTCATCGTTGACAAAAATGCTGATGAGATCGTCTTGTGTGAGGTGTCTTCAGCTAATGAAGAGAACGGCATTGAAGAAGCCACTGACGTTTAAACAACTACCAAAGGAAGTTCAAAACTTCATTATTTATGCAAAGGAAATACGATCAGAGCATGTTCGCGATCATGAACAGAAATAATAAGTTCTTTTAGCAAAACGAAGTGGAGAAATTACGAGAGCAGAAAGTGTGAGATGTTATTCAAAAGAAAGAATTGCAATCAAGAATGGAATTCCTTTTACTCGGAAGTAAGTGCAGCTGTTTAAACTTCCTGTAAAGTGTCAAGGTCATGTTTGAGTTTGAGTGTCGACAAATTATTCAACGGTACCTCAAAAGATACTTTGACAAGTGTGACGTCACGAGTGAACCCTGGAGTGAAGCGGGACTCAAAGCAATCGCAAAGCATCTTACAGGTGTGCAGTATCTAAGAGGGTGTTTGCACTGCAATCGACGTTAATCCGTTCTGAACCCCATACCAACCTGTTGTGACGCCCAAATGTGACTTACGAAGTGTTGCTGTGATATTTTTGATTTCTGCTATTTTGATATATATTGATATGATATACGTTGTGTGAATGCTCCCTTAATATATCAGGTGTATCTTCATCATAACATCATGTCATTGGAATACGTGTCATAAACAAATGATACCCAGTGCGTATACACATGAATTATTATTTATTTCAATGTGTGATCGACATCATCATGAACTTGCACGAACGCATTAACCGTCACAATAAATGTCACATGTTCTGAGATGGCGGCAAAATATAAAATATGCAATGAAGAAGAAAAATAAACATATTATTAATGGTTTTAGAAATAGCACAGTCTATTGGATATCGCCTTTGTTGTTCATGGAACAAATGTGGCATGTTAAAACAGACATCTATGAACTGTTAACGTTATAGATGTAGATGGTGTAAATACGAAAACTGTCGGGAACCAACCATTATCCCACAATGCATTTCTCGCTTCGAATTTATGTGATTGGACGAGTTCAAATAATGTTCGTGCTTATCCAATCATATTTCTTGGATCTATGAATATAGTTTAAGAAAAATATATGAGAAATTCGTGGTTATGTGGTATCGGGGCCAGAAAGGACCAATCATAAATGTCCATTGTATCACATGACCGACCTATAGAAAGAGTACACATCTGGACATGTAAAATACGTCACATGTAACCTCAGGGAAAGCTGTTGCGTATTTTGAATATATTGCCGTCAAATTTTTATTTCACAACCCTTCGGTGACAAGAAAAAAAATATACAATTGATTTTTTTATTAACTATAGTTTTTGAATTTTCACAGTTTTACAGCACTAATCTTCGCCTCATTTCACAAATGTTTCAATCTGGCGAAATTTAATAGAAATTTTAGTGTTTAAAAAATAAAGATGGCTCTTATTTGAGTAGCCAAAGATTGTGACTCCTATTCCTGAATTGAAGGGTTAGTGACACAAGAAATTTGTCTTCATTTAAAACTGCACATTCTTAATCAATGCATTTACTTAGATGAGTTTAAGAAATCACTATCATTATCTATCGTACTGTATGGTGCAAAAGATATGCAGTGTATCGACATTGTATTATGTATAAAATACAGTTTATTTGTTACATTTTCCTGGAGCAAAACGATTTATTCAATTTTGACTGCATGAAACCTATTCCTTTATTGATAGCAGATGTGAATATACAATGAATGAGGTGTATAAGGTTGATCAAAAATGTTTATTTCACGAACCGTGTATGAATGTTGGCATGCATATCAACTGGCATGACAGAATGATTATATGTAACATTACACATAAACCGCTATTACAGCATTTTATAATCCCTCTATTTTACTCAATGTGGCATGGATGACAAAATGTGTCAGTACAACATTGGCATTGGCCTTGTATTGTGTCTTACGAACATTAAAGGGGCCCCAGACAGGGTGACTCTTGAAATCAAAGGAAAATGATAAAATAACGTAATGATGTGTTAATCATCAAGCTGTCTTAGAACGTTAGTCTAGTACACTTTGGAGCCCACTGTTGGTATTTCTGTGTTGCGTCGTGGTTTCTCCAATGGCAGATGTCGGAATGCGGTATGGTTATGCTAATGTTACCTCTTCCAACTCTAATCACGTATACTAGCGGCACGTTCGCGCGTGCGTTGTGTAAATGTTGTTACGGTTATGACAGAACAATCATGCATATGTGCATACCTGTTACGTCATCATAAATTGTTTACCGAGTGATGGGCGCCCGGTTCTAATTATAGGCCTACAATCGAAACATTGACGGGCCCTTTCTGCAGTCTGCATCATTCTGTGCCTGTATGTTAACGGACTTGTAGCATTCATATGTAGCTCAAGATTACACTAGCGATACGACCAATCTTAAAGTTTTATCATACTTGTGTCAACGAACCGATTTATTCTTAATTTATCTGCATGAAACTTTTCAATCGAAATGATGTTTAACAGTAGCTTACCATTTCATATGCTCGCAGCGATACACCGCCCATACAGGTATATATCCGAACCAGCATGCCATCCACACGGTGCATATTGTACAAATAAAAAACAAAGTTATTTATCATCATACCAGCCGAATATTATACTTTCCATATCATTGAAGATACATTAGCATGGCACTTTTGCTATATGAATTTAGACTATATAGCTAAAAATATAACGATTTGGCAATACATAAGGAAAGAGCATCGGCATGCCAAGTGGTCGTCGCCCCACGCTAAACACAATAATACTAACAGACAGGAACATCAACAAATGGCTCAGAGGAACATATAGGCTACATAGTCGCTGGCACAGAGGAATGTTAGTAACTGAGGTGTTTTATTATATAAACTACAACGCAAGTCTTTACCGAACATCGCATGTGCCATTATCATTGGCAATAGATATTCCCTGGTCGTTTACTCAACTTTCTGTGCATTTCAAATCAATGTGTCTGCGAAAGGTTGACGTGACGACGTCCTCACATGACCCCGACTCCTTTCGTCTTCTAGACACTCGTCACTGCGTGGGTTTCCTCGTGACAAATGTCCCCGAACGGCCATGTTTGCTGGTGTCTCCTTGACATCCTTTTTTGATGCGTGTCTTACTGACACATATTGTTGATAGATTTCATTTTTGTATACAATACAAGTGTCACCTTGGTAATGATTGGTATAAATTGTTCATCTGTGGAAGTGTTGGTTGAAAGTGAAATCAATTTAAGATGTACGTTGCTGGATTATTGAGGGAAATTATATAAATTACATGTTAAACCAATTTATTGTCGCTGTGATTAATTATGCTTTTCTAGGCCATACAGATTTTAAGGCGATTTGATTTCGTTAATTTAAAATACATTAAAAGATTCCATTATGCTTGTAACTTTTGGTGAAGATTTATTATCGTGAATTCTTATCACTTGTGAAATATGCTAAATCTAATCACATGTGAAAAGAATGAAATGACATCAGTAATCAAACTGCACTTTCAAACACCAGAGCATCATCATGTCATCAAGCATCCCAGATAAATTCTGTGCCAATTTGAAGCTGTCTTGTCAGATATGTCTGTTGCATGGATCATTTAACTCTGCCAGTGTCAGCAAGCTGACGTATGATTTTAAATGAAGTCTAGTATTCGCCATGATTATTTGTTTAAGAGTATACATGTTAATTCAAGAATTTGATAATGGCTTCCTACATACTCTTTCTCCAAAAAAGAAGAAAACATTATAATTAAAGCAAGCTTCATCGTTAATAGATTCAAGACTAATAGTGCAATACCAATGGCTTCCAGGGTAGTGTTATTGTAGTGTTAATCAATTAATGCTTTATTGAGATTTATCATGGAAATCAGATACGACGAAATCTAACATCGTTCATACTGGAAATAGCAAAAAGAATCACTGTTGATCAAACTATCATCTCCATTGATGGAAGTCATCAACACCAACCAGCTATCGTCATATTCACAAGCTTAACCCCCCACACACACACCATATTTGTTTTAGTAGGAATACAATTGTGATCATTAAATACCATACCGGGTATACAATTATAAGTAAGAGAGTGTGTGTGAAAACATTACTGTACGTACATAGTATATACGAAGTTTCTTTTTATAAGAATTACGTGTTTGGAAAAGCCATTTTACCCTTGATATTGATTTATGGTTTTTCCCATGGAGATTTCCATATTTTTGTTATGTTGATTTTTGAAACCCAGTGTCTTATTCTATTGTTTTTGGCCAATGTTGGTTAAATGTTTTCATTCAGTTTTAAATAAATTTTATCCCAATTTGTTCTCTGTGACTTTTTGTATTTCATATTCAATGTTTATCTTGAAGTGAATATAATGTTTTATCGGATAGAACTGTTTTATTTTTTAGTTATCTGCCATTTGCAATGGCTGCGTGATCCTAAATGATGAGAATTGGACAGAAAATATCGACAAAACATGTTTTAGTGCTGTGTCAATTGTTATCAAGGGATCACGTGAACAAAAGTTAGGGTGTCCCGATAATCTACCAGTAGCATTATTTCACGTCTCAGTCGCGAGTTGAAATTCTGCCTGAGACAGTTGCTATGTATTGATAGTTGGTCGACGTTTTTTTCCGAATTCCATAAAAACCGAATGATCTTAAATGATCTTGGTTGTCAAAGGACATTGACCAGTGTTACTTAAGAGAATTATATTTGGTCTCGAAATTTGAACTACTGACGAAATATGAAATATGCAAGAAATTCATACACAAATGTATTAATCTACAAATATTATATAAGCAATTCATATACATGTACAAATCAAATTATAGATGAGCAAGGAATGAAACTGAAAATAGATAAATTGACATATTATGTTGTTTAACCCAAAAACACTTATGCGCGGCATCGAATTCGATTGCAATCTCGTACCGTGATATAAGACTAATAAGAACAAAATGATAAATAATTCAGAATACTATTTATGTATAATAAGTGTTTGTGCTATCTGGAAAGTGTTATTTATCTTAACGAAGCTGAAGGAGTATGCTAATGAATAACACCGTATATGTACTTCAGTGGAAATAGTGTGAATTACTAAAGCAATACTGGTCAATTATGGAAAAGAGAAAAGCTATAGACAATTCAACAATTAAAGTGATCAACATGGTTTGATATAACATCAGAAAGGGGACAATATTCAACTCGGCAATCGTGGAAATTTCCATCGGGTCAAAACTTGTTTATCCATCTAAAAAAACTTCAGTAATGAACATTGTTTTATTTCCTATCATTTAAGATTCCCTACACAGATATCACCCTATCGTCGATACCTCAGGGGCTACTATCACTGACGTGGATACTATGTCAGTGATGATAACCACTGAAGCATTGAGGATGATGCCACCCCAAAAAACACACTCACAATTTATGGCCTTATATTTAAATGGTGGGTACTTGTACATTAATAGACAAATGCACTGTGTCTATATAAATCTTTATCCAAAGTTTTCTTATGTTGAATCGGCCATTTGCAAAATCTGCAGATAAGCGAACCATTCGGCCCATACTTAGTTTTTTTTTAAAAGTCCGGTTTACATAAGAAATCTCTGGATATTTAGCATCGTGAAGCAATGACGAACGCGGGCTGGTCTTGGATGGTGACCACTCCGGCCTCGGCTCATAACATAACTCAGCCATTCAAAAAAACGATGAAAAAATAAAGTCGTTCAAAATATCAATGGTTTAGATTTTTTCTAAGTAAAACATGTAAAGAAAAATCTCTGAAATTTTCACTCTATCAGAATTCGAATAACGACATGTGAAACTTTGGTATCTCTTATTTTCGTTACGGATGTTAGGAAATATATTCACTAAGCATTAGAAAAAATCCCTTTACGTAAAATAGCAACTGATAGCAACTGCCCTGGCATATTATTCTAGTTATAGAAAGATCGATGGGAACAATGAATTGTACGACTCGTGATCCTATTTACAAAGAACAGTAAGCTTCTGTGTTTAAAACATTGGAAATGTGAAACCAATGGTCAATAGACGAACATATACACTCCAAACCCTTGCCAGCAAATGTTTAAAGAAAGAATTTCTGATGAAAACTCATTTAAGCTATTTTTACCCCAATTTCAATGTTTCTAACATCCGTAACACTATTCATAAATAACCTACACTGTACATAATGACTAAAATAATCAAACTACGTTATATTGTGTAGAGATTGCTGGTGTAACTATAACATACTCGTGTTATTATTCAATAAAAATGAAATTTAGTGATGGCTTGTCTGATTTTAATCGTTGTGAAGAATTATTTCAAAATATTTACGCCAAATTCTTTCTCTCTAGCATCCGTAACGCAAGCTGATAGTAAGAGGTAACATAAATCACGGTAAAATTATTTTTATTTTTTATGCTATCATTACAGTTACTTTTTTAATTTTGAAAAGACATTATGCGTACAATAAGTGTTTGCAATTATTTTGGAGCAAAAATAAGTCTTTATAGAATACACAAACATCCATAACATTTGGTCCGGCTATTTCTAACATGTATAATCAATGATGTTTCAATTCGTTTTTATGGACTATACGTATATTTGTTCACAGCTGTTGATATGCAGCAAAGCATTTGTGTAAATTCACATAGTCAAATCTAGAATTATATGTCAATACCTGAAACACCTAGTTTTCATTCCTATCCATCATATTTTATTAAATCGCTACTTCACTTCATTCTAACGAAAATCATCTACTAAATTTATTGGTGATGTTCAAAACCGATGATTGGACAGGAAACACCATTCTTTAGGTTGTTCATCTTTGCCAATAATACTTCGTTACGGGTGTAAGGCGTTATTGAGGTTAGCAAACACATGCTCCTTTGAGAATCATTCGAGAAAATTCTGATCAAGAGTCATGTTTTTGTTATGATTTTGTTCCTTTACCATAACATGATTCGAAAATGTGAGGAACTGATACATACCCGTTTTAATTTTATCAAAAAACGTGTTACGGAGCGAGGTTAGCGTCTGAAATACGACACTCAACCTTGACGACGATTTGTACAAATATTTTTTGAAATAGTCATTCTGACTCTAAACTTAGGATTTGGTTATATTATTTAACTACTAGTTAAAGAGAAAAGTACATATAACCATAATAATTTTGCGTTTATATTTTATATTTTGTTATCCTTAATTTTAATTACGGATGTTATGTGGAGTTCGGCGACATTTTGAAATATGCAATACAAAAAAAAGTGTATCTAACGATCCTTTCTAAACAAAAAGTATCAAATTCTATACACTTGTCAAGTCTCGCCACCACCAAAACTCAACATTTTACAAAAGAGAATATTGAAATGTACTAGCTCTTAACTGCCCTATAAGCAAAGCGACACCGAAAAAGACGATTTCCATCATAATTGTGAAATCCGCAAGCGATAGCTGCTAAATTTTATGAAAAAAAGTGGGACCATTTTTCTGTAATGGCTGAACTAGATTTACCACATTTATTTATTGTATAGAAAACATGTTGACAAGCTTTGAACAGAAAGAAAACAGAACTTTGACAAAATATATCTTTAATCTGCTTATTTCAACGTAATTATATCTGTCCAAAATAACTTTTGATAACCTAAACGTGGAAATGATTTTTTTTTCAATTTCGACAAATTTTCTTAAAAAAATTAGAAAAATAATCGAACAATAGGTAGAGCCTATATCAGTTATCTCCCTAATGTAAACTCTATTACTCTGTACAATCACAATGTACGGTGTAAAAGTTGGTATGTAATCACTGTAAGAAGGGGAATAACTCTTCCGTCACTGACTATACAGACGAGGAATCATCCAAATATGATTTAATTTCATATGTTACACTCATTGCTATTGGTAACAAGTTTGTGGTTATTTTCCATAGACCGAATGAATTGTATGTCAATTATTATGATGTCATATATACATAACGTTTTCGTGGGGAATTTAGTCATTAAACAAAATATAACCTTAAAAAACTATTCGTTATGACATTAATGCGCCAAAATTCAATATTTGGAAAAGTAAATAAAAGTAAAAAAAATAAATGTCTAATTAGTATCTCATTGAGATATAATTTACATTATATTTAAAACACTTATTCTCAATATCTTTTGGGTTTATGAAGTCATAGATAAAACAAAGGACGGATATAATTTACAGAATAGTGCTTAAATAATATAATTCCATTTGTTACACTCATTTCTATTTGTCAGAAGCTAGAGTTTATTTTTGCATAACCTCAAATATGCGAAGAACGTTTTACCACGAAATTCTAAATGCGGCACAGTCAATGGCCAAATGTAAACTATTGAATAAGGTATCATTGTGCCAGAACTACACTTATGTAAATTAATTTTGTTCTGTTTCTGTAAATAGTATAAGCACGATGATAAATGTGTGATTAGTTACCTTACTGAGTTATTACAACCGAATTATAAGCACTATTCAAATTTCCTTTTGATTTATGAAGTCATAGACAATATAGGCCTACGGAAGGACGTTTTTCATATAGACGCGAAATATGATTCATAAACCCAAAAGAAAATGAAAATAATTCATTTTCATATGATACACTCATTTCTATTGGTTCGAAGTTATGTTCGCACAACCCGAAAGAATTTTACGTCGGGATTATGACGTCATACACGAAGAACTTTTCGCGGGAAATTTTAAAAGCGGTTAGGTCATTGACCAAACTAATTTGTTAATAGACTCCCTAAACAAATTTAAATAAAGTAATTTCGACTGTTTTCACATGAAATTCCTTAAAACCCGTTTCAACTATACAAATCCTAAGAAACTATTGACCGGTTAATAGTCGGACCGTTATCCTGCGAGGAACTTTTACATACGTCATAATTAATTGATGGCGTCACTTCAATAATGTTCTTTCATCGATAGTCTTTATTACAAAAATCAGGTAACAAAAAAGTTTTTTCATATCAGTTAACAGCCAAAACCCTTTCTCTCTGGTGTTGGGACCAATCGGCTACAAACCGAGGCTAGCGGTCAGAAACAGTTGATCTCTACACCTCGAGAAAAGAGTTTTGATACTGAATTTGTTTTGTTGTATAAAAAAACCCAGAAAAACATGACAATTAATGCATGATTAGTACTTCACTGAATTACTACAATTAAATTATAAGCGTTAATTTTAATATCTTTTGGTTTTATGAAGTCATAGACAATTTTAATCGGACGGACATTATTTTCCATACGCGGAAAAAAAATACTAAAAATACTCAGTATTTTCCAAATACTCAGTATTTTTTTTTTTTTTTTTTCGTCGTAAACCTGTGGTTTAATTCATCAAATCGTACTGTAGATTGGGTTTCTACCGAAGAAAAAATATCAAAAATTTCGTCAACAAATTATGGTACATATACTTATATCAATACAATTCCCATATCTTAGGTTATGTTCTTACTATTATTTGGATCTTAACTACGACCAGAATTAACATATTTCTTTGACAACATCGACAGCACCTGACAAGAACAGTGTCGATATTAGATAATACAAGGAATCGGATATGTTATATCAATGAATAGTAAAGGTTTTAAAGGGTGTACACCTCTGAAATGTCAAAATTTTCTTGTATTAAACTTTTTTTCTCATATAGATTTTCGGAAAGCTTTTGTCACTTAATTAAAGATACCTAATTGACAAAATACTGGATTGTATGGGAATTTTGTCGTTTTGACCAAATACACAAGAGATTAAAGCCATACTTTCCTAATGAGGTGTTTGGTAAGTATGAATGTTTGTAGAATTTACTTCCCAGTGGTCTTCTTTACAAATATAGCTAGTAAAGAATCACAGCAAAAATAACCCGATACAGCTAACGTTACATATGTAAAAATACTGGCGCAGTGATGATTTCAGAAAAATCAATTTAGGACAAAAAAATAGCGCGCCGGATCGACCCAAATGCCGATATTCTTTCGGCGAAAGTCTTTCTCACCATGAAGCTCAGAGATAAGTTTAAGACTGCGGTTCAGGTAACAAAACAGTCGTTTCATGCCTTTTCAGTCAAAACTCCTTCCCTCGGTGTTGGGACCAACCACAGGGCCTCGTTACTCATAATGATATATATAAGATAGGTCACTTCTATTTACATACATTGTTACTAATAATGATATATACCATCATTACTGGGCCCTACAGGTAGGGCGTTAGAATTGTACCTGCTGCCCCTATTGCATGATCGTAAAAGGCGACTAAATTTAGGATCTTATCTTTTCTCTCCTTCCTAACTGACTTTATCCTTCCTAATGCCTCCCTTGGCACCGCCTCACTTTTGGCCTTGAGTTGAGCGTTCGCCCCTGTGAGGAAGGCTCTGGGTTCTGTCCCCTGGCCGAGACACACCAAAGTCTATAAAAGTGGTAGTTTCTGCTCCTGTTTAACGCTCAGCATATAGGGAGTGGAACGAACTGGTTTCGCCCGTTGTCAGTAATAATGTGACCGGTGGGGTGTGTTGCCTTGTGTCTTCGGCGGCATGCTTCAGTGATATAGCACTTAAAAGACAACAGTTCCACTATACAAAAGACACAACATGAATATACCGCAGTCTCCCGAAACACGCATCTCGCACAACATACACGCAACGCACCTCATACATGGGAGGCCGTCCTTACATGACCATAGCTGTTAATAGGACGTTAATTAATAAAAAAAAAAAAAATCATCATTAGTAACGAGGTCCTGTGGACCAACCCTATAAATCAACTTAGTTAGCTTCGATGAGTTTATATTTCGACATGTATCTTACACAAGTTGTTACACAATAGTACATAATTTTGTGTAATGGACACATGTATATAAATCATCGATGCAACCGATCGCGATCTTAGTGTATTTTCGATTTGTCTTAAATGAATACCCTAGCGACTAACCAGACTACATAGCGACAACACACATTATCCATTCATTTAGACGCTTGTAAGGGACATATATTGTCAAGCTTTAGTATAACAATGACTAAATTCTCCGGTTGAGTGAGTACAGCTACACTCGACTTCAAGTCCTACCGATCAGTTTCAGGTAAGTTTTGCTGTAGAAGACAAAGTTTAAAGCTTATTTTATCAGACCTGTTTCTAAAATTTCATTTTGTAAGCCACATAGTTAATTTCATCTAGTTAATGCTTATTTAAAATAAGTGTTTTAGTTCACAGTTTTGTAAAGGGTGTTATCCGGTTGTCGTGTTTTGTTTATACTTGAACTGATCATGATCATGGGCCTATTTCGAAATAGGCCAAGGGTTTTTCATATATCACTTCATTGCATGAGAAACTGTCATATATTTTCAAGTTATACGTGTTGTTAGCTGATTTGTAAACATATTTTAGCTTTGATATTTTCTCTTCTTCAACTCCTCTGCTTATAAAAGTAAGTATTTGAAACAACTTCGTCATTTCCAGTTGTAAACAAGAGCCCGGAAGAGAAGAATCAAAATTGAAGTACATTGAGTACGGTTTAGGAAGTAATAGATTTAAATTAATATGTGATATATTTACAGATATGAACGTTAGATATAGAGGTAAGGTGCAGATATCCATCATAATTACATGTTATGTGAATTTTTGTGATGTCATTTCAAGTGAGATGTAACAAAAGTTTTGCAAGTTCACTCTGGCCAGTCTAGGGGAAGGGCATTTGAAATCTTTCTCAGTTATTCATTTACACATTTTACATGAATGACTGTAAATGTGACATGTTTTATCATTAAGATGCAACGGTTTCATTATCTTTCAGTGGAGGTGTTACAATTTGAATATGGCATCTATAATGTAATTTAGCCCAAATCGGGCGTTATCACAATCAGGTTTAACAGGCAAAAATTTCCTCAAGACTACTGCATGGTCTACTGTGTCTAGATTTCCGAATGTCTGGAGCTGCTGATGGTGTGGTTTTGTTTATGTGAAAATAATTTTTGTGCATAGAATGTGTTTCATGTGATGCAAAACAATGATTTTTTTTCCAAATCACGACTTCTATTCTGAGCTTCAGGACTACTTGTATAGCTATATACATAGGATCCCCCACAGTAAAGCTTTCAGGTTGATGAGGTTAGAATGTTCTTTTAAGAATTTCGAAATAACTTGTTAATCAAATATTTTTAATGTACATCTTATATTATATAATATGTAACATTTATAGTTATACTTCACTCATTCATGTACATGTAAGCCAAATGTTTGAATCATTTTTATTTTTTAATATTTATAAGAACTCTAAACCACCAAACAAAACAAAAAAAGCGGTTTGTTTTACTATCATCAACATGAAAACATTCTCTTTTTCCACATGTCTTGTCATTGTATCAACAAAAATAATTTTAAAAAGAATAATCATTTTCTCAATTTTGCAGCAACAAATAGAAATATGGCTGATCAAAAACCTATGGATCCAGTGACACAGCAGCCACCACCTCCTCAGCCAGCCCAGCCTGGTCAGCCTCCGGCTGGACCTCCTGGCCAGCCTTATTACTATGGCCAAGCTCCCCCTGGAGCCCAGCCCCCACCTCCAGGTATTGTAGTTATCCTGCCTACAGCCCTCCACATATACCACAGATCAATTTGTTCGAAAGCTTAAGAGACTAAATAGTGACAGCTGCATGATCTCACTGATTATAATACAATTATTATTTGAGGAATTTGATTTTGGTAAAATGGAAATAATTTATACTTCATAAATCAACTCTTCACAATATAACTATACAGACGATAGATCTGTATTGTTTATAATGGGAGATGAATATATATTTGATAGATGTGTTGATAAATTTATCAAACAAAAAGCATGCATAAACTAACAACACAAAAGTTTGCTTTAAATGACTGAATACTGCTTTTTGTACATTCATATTGAAATTTAAAATGCATGCTATATTTTTTTTCTTTATTGATCACACTTCATTAATAATTGAATTACACAACATTATATTTCACATAAGATATATATATTTCAATATTATGAATATGTAGCATGGGATTTGTAAATTACAAAGTTTAGAATTACTAAAAGGCTTACAGATCACCTTTTTAATTGATGTATATATTCACAAAATCTTGAAAATATGCACAAGGTACTATATATAGCTATAACAAATGGTATAATCATGAGGTGTAAAAGTAAATTACGTATAATGAAAATAATGAATTGTGGCATTTGAGTCCTAAAAAGGAAAAATTTTGTTATAAGAAAAGAATATGAGATTTTAGTGAACAGGATACATTAAACAAGCTTGTCTGAGAAAGACGAAATCCTTGATGTGGAGTTTGTGAAGGGTTCCTTGGGATAAGTACAGTGCCTGTCCAGCTAGACTAAACATCACCCTTTTTCCCGACTGTTACTGCACTATATTACTAGCTTTACAACTTTCTGCTGAATGGCATTGATTAACCTGCATTAATTACAGTAATTTTTAGGTCATCTGACCCGAAGGGTCAGGATGACCTATAGTCATCATGTTTCGTCCGTCGTCGTCCGCCGTGCGCCGTGCGCCGTCCGCCGTCCGCCGTGCGCCGTGCGTTAACTTTTCACATTTTGAACTTTTTCTCAAGTTCTACCAGTGCGATTAGGCGTGAAATGATCCTGACATGGTCCCGACAAAGTGTTGTTATTTTTCGGGTCGATCCGAAATCCAAGATGGCCGCCACAGCCGCCATCTTGAAAACACATTTTGAACTTCTTCTCAAGTTCTACCGGTGCGATTTGGCTGAAACTTGCGTGAAATGATCCTGACATGGTCCCGACAAAGTGTTGTTATTTTTCGGGTCGATCCGAAATCCAAGATGGCCGCCACAGCCGCCATCTTGAAAACACATTTT
>SAYR01027804.1:158884-192616 GCA_004382745.1 Argopecten irradians irradians | reverse complement strand
AAAATACTTAATTTTACGGCAGAAATACTTAATTTTATTAATCGAATTGGAATTCTGAGGAAAAGTCTTAATATAAAGGGTTGATACTGAATAAAAAAGCACATATGCTAATCCTGCCGAAACTTGTTAAAAATTAAGTATTCTGCCGTTATTCTAACAAGTTTCGGCAAGATTAACACATTTTGGGTTACCAGTGTTTGAAACCACTGGCACTACTGTATTTAATCCTATAACTAGCCATCATAGATAAGTTGTATAGGGGTTTTCACTCAATCTGGCAAAATAGGGATAACAAAAGAATTTGCTAAAGTTTGGTCTCATACCACACAGAATAAAATGTAAAAGATACTTGTTTGTATTGAGTATAACGTAAGATTATTTTATGGTAGAAGTCCATGACGTAATGTTAAACCTTTCTGTTGTGTCAGCTTTATCACTTCTATAGTTCAGAGTTTGGGGCCGCGGTGGCCGAGTGGTTAAGATGTCCCGACATATTACCACAAGCCCTCCACCTCTGGGATGCGGGTTCGAATCCCATGTGGGGCAGTTGCCAGGTACTGACCGCTGGCCGGTGGTTTTTCTCCGGGTACTCCGGCTTTCCTCCACCAACAAACCTGGCACGTCCTTACATGACCCTGGCTGTTAATAGGACGTAAAACTAAACAAACCAAAAGTTTGCTAGTCATCTCTTTCTGCACCATAATCTCAAAAGATTTGAATTTTGAGTAAATGTCAACATATATATACATAAGGATTAATTAATTATCCTCTGCAGCACTTGTAATGATCCCTCAGTAACTGTGCTGTTGGTTGGCAGTATTTATTGATTTTTTCCCTGGTCATGTTATGGTCTTACTACTATTGTAGTTCCTATATATTTGCCTAGTGCTTCCACAAAGAACCAACACACACAAAGTCTATTCATCAACATTGATTAGCCAACGTTCCTTGTGTTTGTATTTTACACTGACTGTCATGTACATATCTATATATACCAGGTTTTATATAAGGGTCAAAGAAGTAATATCAACAGGATTTTCCAGACGACACGGTTTTACCAGGTTTTATATATATACTGTAAATTTTACTGAAAAGCTTTAAACATCATTTTGAATGCTATTTGAGACAGAGGTCATCGTAAAAGTAATAGTATATATACTTTATTCTAACTAGCAACAGAGCAATGTAGTTTTTCTTTTACTTTCGACTTCATCAGTCTTTTTCTACAAAATTAGAGGTTTTGAATACATATGTATTGATAGACAGTAAAAGTATACATATGGGCTAAAAATAAAAATTGGGGCATTATCAATCTATCATATCTATAATGTAATATGAAACAGGTGTCGAGGATACATGGAGGTTAATTGGATTTTATTAATTTATTGTAAGGAGATGCCAAGTTTATTTGTTGAGGAAATTAAAGCCAGAGTATTCGGAGAAAAACCAACAACCAACGGTACCTGGCAACTGTTCAACATGGAATTCAAAATACTTTGTAGCAACCCAGAGGTGGAGGGTTGGTGATAATATAGGTCCCACTTGGTCAGCTTGGGGATAGGGGTGGATTATATATAAAAAAAAGGTTAAAGGACTAGACCTTAAGTCAGGAGGTATACAAAAATGATATGAGTGCAATAAGTGTCTTTAATGGCCAACATAAATTATCAACTATTTTCAATTATCCTGAACCTATCAAACTATTTTATTGATTATCTAGCTATAGGGGAAGGTTACATCAGTGGTAACAGGGTTTTTGCCAGGCCTTTGTAGGGTCCGGTAAAAGTACTCATTCCAAATTGCAAAATAGCACTGTATTTTCCCAAATTCAGTCAACAATTTCCCAATTGTAGTAAAGTTAAGGTAAAACCCCCAAATGATGTGAAAAGCTACAACAATAATATAAATATCTTGCAAAAGTTGAAGGCATTTTGGAAAAATCTTAATTTTTTCCAAAACTTTTCAAAATTGAATTTTATACTTTTTTTTTTTTCCCAATTTTGAAAAACATTGATGATATTTTACCAAATTTTGCTTTGCGTCCTTTTCCAAAAAGAGCTGGCAAAAACCCTGGGTAAGAGACAATAGAATTATAAAAAACATAATCACATGAAGATGTGTTTTAAGGTGAGTCACCATTAGCTAGGAGGTTCAGAGTTATAAGATATGGTATCTAGGGTGGCATGCATGGAAAGATGCATACAATACTTAAATTGGGTCAAGGATTAAATGGTTAGGGTCATGTGAGAATTGCTGTTTTTTGGGGGATGGATCATCGTTTAAGGATTCTGAAATTACATTTATTTAATTATAAGAGGAATTCATGAGAACTAGAGGGACACAAACTTGAGACAGTATATAATTGATTGTATTCACTCATTGAATACATATAAAATTACTTCAGTTACTATATATAACTCCATTGACAAGAGTTTCTTTACATTTATAGTTTTACACTAGTGCAGGGTATAATAAATTTATGTGTATAATGTGATCATATTTTATTTATAGCTTCATGATTTTAAAAAGGCTGACATATATACAGAAAGAATATTACTGTATGTCTTGCACGTAGAGTTTTAGTTTATATCAAATATTGATAAGTACTAATTATAATTATCAACAGGAAATCAGTAATTCAATCAATAAGTACATGTGTACTAATTAAGAGTATGTATATATAGGTGTATTGGTTGACAACTCTGCAACACTAGCATTTGAATTAACTCAGTCAGTTACTGACTCAAAACATATCAATGATGAATCAATGATGGTAAGACCTATTTAGTAGGATATTAATTTGATCTTTAGCAGAATGTTAACTGCTTGATCAAGATTTAGAAGAAATTTAAATACGTGACAATCATACATGTATGTTGCCAGTCACACTTTAATTTAAGTGCTGTAAAAAGGTACTATTGATTTTTCTTGAGATGAATTAAGGTATGTGAACTATTTAGACCTATGTATTGTATCTTGTGTTGTGTAAATGCATTGAAAGATTGAAATGTCTTTTTATAGACTGACTCGATTAGATAATAAAGATTTTTGACCTCAATGAGATTACTTTACTCCGATAAGGTTATAAATGGGATAGAAAATGTGAATGGAGGCTTTGTTGGGCTTTGCATTGATCAGCTGGAACTAAATAGCAGAGCTTATTATGTGTTTTACTGAAATGTCCTTTTTAATAAATCTTCTTAATGTTATGAAAGACTATCACCTCACATGGCTTTCTGTCACCAGTGCTGTTGTTAACGCACAATACAGATGTGAAAGTGAATCATTAGTTTAGACTGAACTGCTTATATTGATGTAACTCTGTTCTGTGACCCTTCTAAAATATTACTTTATACTTGTACATGTAATCATGCTCCAAGAATACTTTGGGCTATCTGGTCGATTTAGATATAATTACCTGTTCCTAGCTAGCTGTCGGTCAATATTGGCCAAGAGTATTAATTTTGTCCTTGGTTCGAAGCTTGTTGACACAAATTAAACTATGCTCATCCATATGTAGAGAAAGTAAATATAACGTAACGCAATGAGATCACATTTCATATGATAGAAGGTTTATTAGTTTTAATGAAGGATCATTTGCTTTTAGGAAGATGACGAGTTGTTACATCATTATAATTACATATGATTGATTATCTCTATTGTCCAATTAACTCCCGGAGTAAGCTGTAGCTAGCAGTTAGTCAAACAACTACATACATATATAGTCCATATATTTACTATACCTGTTAGTTACTACATACAAATATATATATGTAGGTAGCCATTGAGCGATATTTGTATTGTCCTTCCCACGTACAACTTATCATGATAAGATATGCTCGGATTAAATAATAAGCAAAATAAACCTGAACTCAATGTTGTTATAAGGGTAGCTTGATGACACTGCAGCTGTCCTAGACTAAAATAAAGATACAACCATATACATGTATTGCCAGATGTCAATGATACCTACGCCCTATACATCACTTAATTTGTCTGTCCTATAAAAGCCAGTTTAATAATTCATCATGTATTTCATGTCTCGGAAGGCCCTGGCGAGCTCTAGACTGCTGCCTTGAAATATGCCACTTTAAATATTTTTTTAATATACATATGTGTATTGTAAGGATTATCAAGTTATGTATTACAAACAAGTACATTTTGTAGGAGAGACTATAGGGATTTGATAAATATGCAGAGAAAATACTTCATTTACATGAGACTTATATAGATTATCAGTACAGTTGTATATTTGCAAAAGGGTACTGGCATATACAATGGGGATTTGCCCCAAGTTCTTTATTTCAGTGGTCGTGCACGTTTAATACAACAAACTTGGACTATATCACTGATTTGTGTACTTAATGTATATAAAGGACCATCTCACTTGTACATGAGCTGATTGCATGACTGGATAATGCATGTAAGATATTTAACAGAAGGATTAAGTTATTACTAAACAAAACAGATTGGTCGCTCATTGTGCGTAGTCATACAGCCACCACATAAAATATCCAGACATAATTGATAACCCTCTAATAACCACATACCAGGATGTGATGTCACATATATACATCACAGCCGAACCTAGGGCTTACGGCTGAAAGTTGTAAGAGACAAATATAACCTTACGCTTGTGTAATTACGGTCTATATAGCTAGCTCTCATACCTATTTACAATCACTCGTGAATATCGTGACTTGACTGAAGCTGTTTTACATGGCTACCCATGCAATATAGCCTTGTGATGTCACAGCGTCAATAAAATTACTATTTTCTCAATACATTTTACCATTATTTTCAGAAACAATGACAGTTTTACTTTATTAAAGCTAAGTATGCAAAAAAATACAAAGCAATTTTCATTTATGGATTTGAAGTTTCGGTTTTCTTTTAACTTATTTCTCAAAATAGCCAGCTATCATAATTGCAAAATTGTAATGAAATGTCGAGGTATGAATGAAAAACAATCCTTTATGTAAGGATATATATAGAGCAAGTCTCTGGTTTTACTAGATTTTTGACCCTCGGATAGAATATCCCTATCCATCATATTCACATATGAACAAGTCTTATTATTAAATGATTTGAAAGGCCATATTTCAGTTGTACATTTTATTTATGGTTGCACAGCTAAGTTCCTGAATATCTCACTAATGAAAAAAATATGCATACATGTACTTTACATAATCACATTATAATGAGCAAAAGTATATTGCAGCAGCAAGTTGAATAAGTATTTGTGCTTTATCTACTTTTGGTTTATAGCTTTCAGTTATTATCTAAAACCTGAGCTTTTGTTTGGCTGTACTAGGCCCAACTTATTCTCCTGATTTCATTCAGTGGAACATAATATTTGGTCGTACAACGTTAAACAAAAACTCCATTCTTTTCTCACTCCAATTTTCGGATAAGAGTGTTTATTAGTTTGCCTATGTGATGTAAAACATAAATGGTTTAAATCCTCAGATTGGTTGCATTGAGGGCGTTCTGATAACATTTTGTAAACGGCCATGCATGTGCAGCCTCGATCCGCATTTTAGTTTTTAGTTAAAAACCTTTCAGGGCAAATGGTGGATACTGACTATAGGTTGGTGATTTCACTCTGAGTACTCTTTGTTTTAATCCAGATCACAAAGTCTTCAGTTGACCATGACTATTAATAAAATAATCAAACCTCCATGAACTGGACAAACTTCTGCTAGCTGATCTGATGTTTGTGTACTATAGTGCTCCTCTAGTGTGAAAAACAGATGCACTTTCTTCTTTTGTTTTTGTTTTCACTTTTTCTAACAACAAACTTACCAAATTAAGTATGAGACAAATACCACAAGTACCTGGCACGTATCTTCCAACCAATGCTACATTGTATATTATAGTATCAATATTTTGAATTTTACAGTAGAGAAAAACCACTAAAACACACACATTTAAAAAAAAATAAACGAGCTCTATATAACAGGGAAAGAATTATGTGCTTAGGTTAATGAATGAAATTGACCTACCTGAATATGTACCTGGCCTAGTTTTTGTATCTTTCCGAATTCATCAAGGCATATAACTTGGTCAATATATTTCGTTGGCCAATTTCATTCATGAAGCAGGTGCTGGAAAGATTAAATAGTTCTTCTCTTAATAGGGTGAGATGTGTGTCACTGATATATAGCCTATTTATTAAAAAAAAACCCAAAAAAAACATGCCTGATGGATAAAAAATATGTCCATTTTTCCCTACTGCAGAATTCATTCTCTTGATACAATATATGCACACATATATTGTTGGTTGGAAATTTTGCTAGGCCCTTGTGAAAAATACTGTCATCAATGTTACTGTAACTCAATACAAAATGTATGTATTTATATTTAGTAATTGACTGTTATGTTTATATTTTATATCAATTTTTAATACTGATCAAAAACAAGAATTTCTAATAATGGGTACTTTATTATATATCATTTCGAAAATAAGTATTAAGAATTGTAATATTGAAATGATGCATAATGCAATCTAGCAATTAACATTGTATAACTATCTACATTTTATGCTTTTAACAGACATGGTTTCAAGCAACAACGCAAATAAAACATTTTTGAGTGTACAATGTATTAATATAAGTTGATTTTATGTTGTATAAAGTCTTATTTAACGTTAACTTTCATTGTTGTGAATAGGTTGACTACAAACAAAAATATTGAACTTGTACGTGTAAATCAATTTCATTTCACTTTGTAAACTTAACTTTAATTGAATTTAATATATTTACTTCAAGCATTAATTTACAACATGTTATATTGTATAAAATTTCATATTTAATGTTAAAAGTTAAATGAATGTATTTTCCTGACTTAACAGGCTACGGACAACCTCAGCAGTATGGACAGCCTATGGCCGCTCCTTACGGACAGCGTGAGTAATTCTTCTTGTTTTATACTTGTATATCCATTTGATGGAAATAAATTCTGTTTCTGCTTGGCTACAGTGTAATTGAGTTTAAAAGATGTCTAATCACGGGGCACACTCTTTTGTTCCATCAACATTCTTAAATTTGAGAAGATTCCTTAACTTAAAATTCTCCATATGAAAGCACTACATTGTATATAACTTAAGGAATTTTGACCATTTGCCTTTTGGTAGACCTTAAAGGAATTTTGACCATTTTCCTTTTGGTAGACCTTAAATTCATTATCATTTAATTACTGTATAATATAATTAGGTTCAGAATTTCCATGACATTAACACCTGTTACAATCGGCACTTCTCACAAGTTTTATATCAATAACAAAATATCATATTTTGATAAATTGATAAGACCAATATTTATAGTTATCTTCTAAATTTTAAATAGATATGACTGTTAAGATATCAAATACATATCAAAGAAACACAATTTAACAAAGGATGACAATTTATTGACTCATGCCTTATATATCCTGGCTTTGAATTCAAGTTCTACGGCACCCAATCAATCGCCTAGCCAAACATACCTGCGCCTTCTGCCACCGCGCCATGTCCCCAAAAAAAAAACGTTTCTATAAATATGAAGAAGTGACAGTCGGTTCGATATGCTGACATGATCACTGTGTAAATTGTCAAGTTATACTTTTGGATCAACAACACATATATGATATATTGTGTTTTAATATTTGTGATATCAAATACATATAAATTTTAACACAATTGTAAGTAAAAGTGCGAAAAAAAAATCAAATTACAGGGTAGATAATCAGTATTAAATGTATAATTTATAAAGTCTAGTGCAAATAAAGATCTAGACCTTCCCTAAGATTTATATTGTGAGGTATGTGGTGATTATAAAATTCTTTGTAATGAATGTACACTTAAATGCTAACCATGCTTTAAGTATTGATTTAAAAAGAGATTCTTAGTGCCTAAAACCTAACAACTTAAAAATGCTTACCCTTGTTACATAGCTGGAGTTAAGGTAACAATCAATGGCAGTGGTACGTAACAATGAAAAGAAAATGGAAAAAAAACCTGAAATGTATCATGATATTAATTGTATCACTACCTTTATATGTATGGATAAAACTAGAATTCCAATTTACCCTATATTGAAATGATTTCCTAAATAAGTATTTTGATTTTAACACATTTTCAAACAAAGTGGAATCAGTTAAAGGTCTCAATCTTAGTGATATCTATGTACTTGCTGCATATATCCATTTTCTATATACACTATACAGCGTACTGTATTGATTTTAAGCATGGCTTGGTATCAAATTCAATTGTATTGATCACATTTATACTAACATGTATTATCATGTTAATTACTTGAGTGGTATGTACAATATAACTACATACATAGATAGGCTGACAGAAATATTACATATGTGTACTAGATCGAAGGGAGTCATCAGACTGTATGATCATACAGTCAGAGTCTGTAACATACCGTATACTACCCACTAAGCGCCAATGTCCCTATGGGCGCCCTATCCCTATGGGTGCCCCTTCCCATTTTCAAGGCCGATTTCAATTGCCCAGGCATAAATAAAGATCATAACTACACAAAACTGTATAGATTTGCAGCAATTTCGTCTTATAGGCACCTTTTCATTTTTTCAACTTTTTTTAAAACGCCCAGGGCGCTTATTGGGTTGAATACGGTACATAGATCTGGTGTATGAAATATACATGTAGATTCATTGTTATAAATACAGTTACTTTCTGCATGATAAATTTCATGTAGGAGGACTATTGTTTGATATACACATTGACCATAATAATTTGTAAGTTAACAGTTAACACACACATGTGATGTTATTTCCTTTATACAAATCGATCCTGCAACCAGCATTTTCATTGATAGAATACACCTACCACATATATTTTTGCTGTATTCAGCACTGATGGAAAACAATTTTTTTTTATGTGCGCTGATTCCATAGACCTATTGGTTGATCCATTGGTCTGAAAGTCAGACATGTTTGTTGAACATTGTAATACGAATAAGTTAACTGAGTACGATTTCAACAGGAAATTCAAATTAAACCTTTGGATCAACAACACATAGTGCACGATACATTATTATACTGCATGTTTATAACAGTGTCTGTGATTAATTGAAACACACCGCATAACGGGGAAATAAAATGTCCCATTTAATTTCTCTTGGGGTAAAGGAGCACATGTTCTTATTGTGATCGTGTGTCTTTCACTCGGAGTTATCTCCCCTTCCGATTGTACAACAATGAGGTACGAAGTGTAAAACGTCATTTTTTACTCATCGCAAACTTAAGTAATGTTAAATGAATCACGATTTTCCTGTATAGTAAATAAACAATTTATGTCCCGATGGCAGTGTGATATGAAGGTTTATTTACCCTCATATGTTATATTTCCCTCGGGCAAGGTCTCGGGGAAGTATTACACTTTCAGGTAAATAAACCTCCATATCACACTGCTACCGGGACCCTAAATGCACATTGTGTTTAGTAATTATAACAAATTTTAGAAACACTATAGTATTTGCCGTACATAGGTTAGTAGAAAGCTAGAATTATTGGAGTTAGGATCATTCTTTGGCCGTAATGTATCGTAGCGTCGTCAGTAACAAGATGGTGGCTAAGAAATGCTTATATATATACTATCAAACACTATCAAAAGCAAGGGCAATCAGCCAGAATTATTTCTAGATTGCATTTTAACAGAAATGGACCATAGCAACATATAATACAGGTTTTTAGTCATTCAGTAAGGAAAATATGGCATAAGATCAAAGTCATTTGCCTGATTGCGTTGATCTTTTTTAAGTTATCTTTCATAAATTATAATATATTTTCAAATAGCCTAGCTTTGACCAGATAAATTTGTTACACAGTTTGTTGGTAAACTAATACGCCTCCCCAAATACAAGATACAAATGTACTTTTAAACCCAATTCCGATGTTTTTTCGTACTATGTCACTAACAAACTGTGTATCTAATACTATATTTACATGATAAATTATATTTGTTTTGATATTTCATTTTTCAATTTTATCTTTCATTATCAACAGCGGGTATGGTGCCCATGAACATCCCTGGTCAGCCTCCGATGGTCCAATGGATGGCCCGCCCCCAAGCCATTCCTGGCTGTCCTCCAGGCCTGGAGTACCTCACGCAGATTGATCAACTCCTCATCAAACAACAGATAGAAATACTGGAGTGTACGTAGTCACTGTCAACTGGTGTAACAATACCACCACCGTTAACATGTTCTTGTGTACCAATATACTAAGAACAACTTTGAAAATTAAGTTCTGCTCATGGATGATAAATTGTGAAAGTTAATTATCGCAGCAAACATTTCACCAGCAAATACAGTAGAACAATATTTTTCTAAATCATCAAGTTGAAATAATTGCCATCTCAAAGTTGTAAGTATGCTTGAAAAACAAAAATATGTTAATGCAAAATGGATTTTTTCTTTGTCCTTTATTGGTCTTGTACATAGGATAAAACAATTTTATCAGGTTTGTTATGTCTGGACATTTTAATTATTAGTGAGTTGTTGCCATTTTAATGCCCATTTAACACAAGAAATAGAGGCTAAATGGCAGTATAAGCTATCATTCTGATTGGCCCATCATCATGACAGGATTTAGGTTACATTTCAAAATAAATAGGACATGTGCACGTGTTGTATTTCACGTTAAGTATCAGTATATAGTACTAGACTATTGTTGACATTTTACAGTATTCACTGGCTGGGAGATGGCCAATAAGTACAAGGTCCTCAACAACCAAGGCCAACAAGTCTTCTTTGCTGCTGAAGGTAGGTCTACATCACATATATTAAAAACTTTCAAATGGACAGGTAAAAAACTTAAAATTTCTGCTGTTATATACTATTTACTCTATTTGAGATGATTAGCCATTATGCATAACCGGTAACCTGTTTGACATAATAAGCGCCCCAGTCCCTATCCCCTTTTTAATGCCTCACTTACATTGACTTAAATACAGATTAATTATGAAAACTGTGAAGATTTCTCCGTTGATTTCTTTTGTAAATTGGTTAATGCCTTACAGATCTAGACTTTGCAATAATTTAGTGAAATGTTAATTATCCCAAATCTGACACTATTCAGCACTCCTTCATTTTTCGTCTTAGGCACTTATTGGGTCGAATATGGTATTATCTACTGCAGTGACTCTTTATAATGCAAACAGCTTTTTATCAGAAAACCCAAAAACTAATATACTGTAATAAGCTATTGGAATGTTAAAGATTGAGAAAATTGCTTATTAGACCTATTTTGACTAACCTTTCACAAATAGAATGAAGAAAGCTAGTGATTTTCAGTCTGTATTTGGAAGTAAATTCAAGGTATGAGAATTTGAAGGGGATTGCTTTTAGTAATGGCGGTGACACTTATTATGGTTAGGACATAGTTCAAACATAGAAAGACACTGAATGTTGTAGAGTCGGAAACATGTGAGCGTCAGTGCTGTGGACCAAACCGAGGATTCAATCTTCATATCACGGACAACACTGGACAGGTAAGTCACAAGTAAAAATCCAGGTGTTTACTTTAAAAAATATATATACATATGTGTAAAAATATGTTTTACTGGACTTCAGTTGGTTTATAACCACAACACTGCTCAATTATGTTTCTATTTAATGGACATTTTGAAGAATATTCCCATCTTTGTATGTTGGAAGTTTCATGGTCTGCATGTTTTTCCTTCTGTTTTCAGGAAATCATCAAATGTGTGCGAGAGTTCAAATGCTGTGTAGGATGCTGTTGGTGTGCCAATTCTGATGGTTGTGCTCATGAAATCGCCGTGGAATCTCCTCCAGGCACCGTGGTTGGATATGTAAGACAGGAGTAAGTCTTCATTCACTTTATTCACACAAATTAATATAGCTTTCTATTTACTCCATTATCTTGTTCATTGACCAAACTTACAACTTTCTTCAAATATCAAAGACATACAAAGTTGCTGGACGCCTCAACAGATATTTTATATAATATAATTGCCCTTGCCTTTCCCCCAGACACAGTTACTGGACTCCACACCAGATATTTTATATAAACTTATTGTCCTTGCCTTTCCCCCAGACAAAGTTGCTGGACTCCACACACCAGATATTTTATATAAAATTATTGTTTTTGCATTTCCCCCAGACAAAGTTGCTGGGCTGCACACCAGATATTTTATATAAACTTATTGTTTTTGCATTTCCCCCAGACAAAGTTGCTGGGCTCCACACAAGATATTTTATATAAACTTATTGTCCTTGCCTTCCCCCCAGACAAAGTTACTGGACTCCACACTAGATATTATATATAAACTAATTGTCCTTGCCTTTCCCCCAGACAAATGCTGGACTCCACACCAGATATTTTATATAAACTTATTGTCCTTGCCTTTCCCCCAGACAAAGTTGCTGGACTTCACACACCAGATATTTTATATAAACTTATTGTTTTTGCATTTCTCCCAGACAAAGTTGCTGGGCTCCACACCAGATATTTTATATAAACTTATTGTCCTTGCCTTTCCCCCAGACAAAGTTGCTGGACTCCACACACCAGATATTTTATATAAAATTATTGTTTTTGCATTTCCCCCAGACAAAGTTGCTGGGCTCCACACTAGATATTTTATATAAACTTATTGTCCTTGCCTTCCCCCCAGACAAAGTTGCTGGACTCCACACTAGATATTATATATAAACTAATTGTCCTTGCCTTTCCCCCAGACAAATGCTGGACTCCACACCAGATATTTTATATAAACTATTTTTTCTTGCCTCTCCCTCAGACAAAGTTGCTGGACTCCACACTAGATATTTATATAAACTTATTTTTCTTGCCTTTCCCTCAGACAAAGTTGCTGGACTCCACACTAGATATTTTATATAAACTAATTTTCCTTGTCTTTCCCTCAGACAAAGTTGCTGGACTCCACACTAGATATTTTATATAAACTTATTGTCCTTGCCTTTCCCTCAGACAAAGTTGCTGGACTCCACACTACAGCATCAGAGATGCTAATCATGAACCCGTGCTCAACATTAAGGGGCCTTGCTGTGTGATGAACGGATGCTGCTGGGACCAGGAATTTATTGTAAGTAAGGTTAAACGTCACATGTCAACAGGCTTCATTATGAGAGATCAGGTGACCTTGCTGCAAACAAGGTCATATGTTGGTTGTATTGTATTCACTAACATTAAAAGGACGTGTTAGGGTTTATTGTAGTTAAAGGGTCATAGGTCAGCTGGTTTCAGGTAAAGAAGCATGTAAGGTGTCAAAGTTTGTTTTTAAAGGGTAAGAGATGAGCTGACTACATTATAAGTCAGAGGTCAAATTAAGGCCTAATGGATGTGGAAGACATTCTGACTGATAATGTTCGGTTGTAAGGCAAGGAGGCAGTGCATGTACTATGTAAGATGATTCTGTGATATGACAGTATTCAACACAATAAGCCCCCAGAGCGCATAAAAATCCAAGCAAATAAGGGGGCACTTAAAGAAAAAAAATTTGACTAGCCTTTCATTAAATTATTCTTCAAAATAAGCCATGAATTGATATGCAAAAGATATCGGTAAGGAAACCATCACAGTTTAAATATTTTCAGTCTGAATTTAGTTCGAAGTAAGTGAAATTGAAATCTAAAAAAGGGGAAGGGTGCATATAGGGATGGGGGCGCTTATTTGGTCGATGTGGTATTTTGTGTTGCTTACAATTAAGTTTTGAAAATTCTCTGTCTTGGTGTTTTACATCATCTGCAAAGCTCTTACATGTATTGATGTATAAGAACATAATGATACTTTAAATGACTTCATTACATAAGGTTAAACTAATCTCCCGAAAAATATTCATGCAAAAAAGAAAAGTTGAAAAAAATAGAATACGTACATGGTACTATGTTAAAAAAAGAGTAATCTTGTCTGTAATCAGACTTGATGGTTTTTGTGAAAATATTTGCTGAGTTTGGTATCATACTCAGTAGACCAAAGAAGATATGTTAGTGCAAACAAATATAATATCTAGGTACCTAATTTACAGTTATGAAATAATAAATCGGATTGATAAACCTAATTGGGAGATTGTCTTGGTTGCTGTCACACCTTCTGTGTTCTATTTTTAGGTGTGGTCCAAGGACTGGACAGCTGAGGTTGGTAAGCTCAGCAAGCAATGGAGTGGATTTGCCAAGGAATACTTCACTGATGCCGATAACTTCGGAATCACCTGTAAGTTGTTGAAATGAGTAGTCTCCCTTGTGTTGTTGCATTTAAACAAGACGTCAGCGACACTGCTTTTGTTTATAACTTTCTTTTAATGTCAGTCAATTCATCCAAATTATTCTTATACAGCAGCATTTATACATTTCATTCAAACCTTGTGAATAATATGATTTCTGTCTAATTTTGTCATCAGTTCCCATGGATTTGGATGTCAAGATGAAGGCAGTCATGCTGGGGGCTGTGTTTCTAATTGTAAGTAGACTATAAACTCTTTTTTTCTGAATGACTTTTGAGTCTTTAGCAGACAACTGTAACTAAACAATTAAAATCCAAGAAATACTATGTTTGGAGCGAATGAAGTGATAACATCTCAAACTTACATTGCTCTTAAAAAACTCGAAAAATTAAATTACAGAAAAATTAGGTTGGTTTTAAGAATTGTAACTTTCTAGATATTTCCAGTCTATTACTGTGACATAAAAATAATTGATTTTAATCTTAATATTTATGTGATTATTTGTTATGCTATCAGCTCCTTGTTGATAATGTTTGCTACAAAACAATGCCATAGTACATTGGTTACATGTAAAAAAAAATATGTTTGAAATTTGAGGTCAACTTAGCTAACAATACCCCACAGTAATGTGTCTGTATCCATTGTGCTTTATTAACTATGAACATTTGTTTTTTCTTCAGGACTTCATGTTCTTTGAGCAGAAGCAGAACAATCGCTAATTTATAGCTGATGGAGGAATATGTACAATAATCCCAACAACTTACACAGCAGAGACGTTTATACAATTGTACATAGAAAGTTTGAAGACTTTTACTATAACAATATTTCAGTTCCAAAATGGCCTTAAACTTGTGCTGAAAAATTTGTTTTTTAAAATATTGTTTAAATAGTAAGTGTTGAATCTGTTGGTTTTGGATAAGATATTCGAAGAAATGTTTTTTTTTAGGTTTTGTCCGGTCATGTTTTGTTTGTTTAGAGGGACAATTATTTTAGTTATTAATTCATTTTAATTCTTCTGAATAACTTTCAATATCTGGAATCTTTATTAGTTTATAATTAGTGGTCCTGGTTGGATAAGCAGAACAACAATCGCTTATTCATAGATGATGGTCCAATAAGCAAAAATAATCTTAATGACCAAAGATTAATGACCTAATATGCCTGCACCCTCTGTGTCTATATGTAGATGGTATTTTGGCATGAACTTATATACATGTAATTCATTGTATCAATTATACTGGAAATTAACTATTTGCTATAATTTTTTCTTTTCAAGAACACTGTTTTATTTCTTAATCGTTCAAAAAAACCCATTAAATTTATAAACAAGTTTTGTCCGTAACTATTGGATTATATATGGATACCATGCTCTACCACTTCATTTAAACAAGATGTATCTCTGTCATTCGGACCAGATATCATTTAGTTAGTTAATCACGGCTTGAAACTAAAGATGTGTACATAGTAATATTAAAATGACATTGCATTGTACAAGTTCATTTTGAAACAACAGGGGCAGGGATATGAACTATTTCGTCTGTCAAGATCTTTTTATTTTTATTCTTTCTTCTACAACATTTTATATTTTGATATTGATCTACAACTTATTCGGGTATTATGTCAATATATCCATATGATGCTTGTGATAATTGTTTTTACATCAACTAAATCCATGTATGCCTTTATTACCTACAAATTATCAGTCTAATAATACTTCTGAAATGATGTTTGACCTAACTTGCACAAAAAAGAACTTTTATTAAGGCTTTCAATTAAAGGATACATATATATTACCTATTAATCATATAACATTTTAAGTCACAGAAGGATTTGATAGTGGAAAAGATGAAGTTTCAATTAATTTGTATCCTTTATTACTCGTTCCATTTGCTGCTATAAATGATTTATGCAAAATATGTTGTAACTATTGTTATCGTAAATACTTATTGTTTTCTTTATATTTTGATTTAAAATTAATTTGAGAACTTACATATATTTTTTCAAAATGTGTAATATTACAGACTGGCTGCTAGCAATAACAAAACCACCCAATCAAATCTAAAACATTTACTTAAAAAATAATGTAGATTTTAACAATTTATTATCCAGAAAAAGTGAAAATTATTTTAAATTTTTCGACCAAAACTTCTCAGAAATAAGAAACCACATGTTTTTTTTTTTTTTTTTAATTTTAAACAGTTGTTCTTTAATATTGTTGACATTCACTTTCTGTTTTTACCTACTTGTTTACCTTTGTTTCTGGTTGTTGTTTATTTAGAATGCATTATCATTTATCTAGCACTCCATGATGTTGTGGCATACATATATTTCCTGACATATTGTTATATTCTCTCTATTTTTGGAATATATATATATATGTATATACTGAATCGTACTAATTCGAATATTATTTTATTGTTTTAGATTTAAATATCATATTGGTAAAGTTTTCGTCCAAATTTGGCATTTGTACCTTTGTAGCACTGCAAAAGAAAAGGTAGATAGCAATATATATGAAATAATTCGAGGACCAACTTCCACTGGATAACACTTGATCTGATTAAAGTACCTTATTTTGATAATAAACTACCGTATAAACTAACGCTTTATTACACCTTACTGATGAATTGACATTGGCGTGCATAAGCTAAATGTTAAAGCCATAAATATATTCCGTCTTTGCTAATTTCAGAGTTATCCGCCCTTTCGTGAAGGTATCAATCCTAACGAAAGGCTGTGAGAAATGAATACATTTTCTCCCAAAAATGTGACGTTATGCTCACAATAATATGATGTTAAAAGCATTATCTACCCACAAGGGCAGAAAACTCAGATATATTTGATATGCAAATACAGAATATTTAACTAAGGAAGGCGTTAACTACTGTATAACATAGACATACGTCACAAAAATGAACTTTCAGTTGTTAAATACATGAAGTAGTATTATGTAGGTCTATCTACATTTGTATGTACATTTGTATGTGTGTCTTTTGATCATAAGGACAATCATTTCGTTCTACTTTTCCATGAGAACATTTCGTAAAATTCTTAAATCCTTTGTATTTTATGTTTGGGTTTTCCTCCTTTTAATGTCGATATGAACGAGAGAGCATTACTGAACATATTTATACATATCGTTTTGTACATATAGGTACGTACTGATTAAACACTGTGATGCTGTTTTTACCTTCGAATTAATGTAACTTAATTGTAAGAAAAATCCGAAAAAAGTTTTAAATGTCATAGCTTTACATTCTTTGATTTTTTATTATCGAAACAAATTTTACCAATTGTAAGTGGAAATACCAAATCAAAATTTAATATCCCGGTTAAATGTCTATATCCTGTTGCTTTGCATCTTAAATAGTTCTGCTAGACAATTGATATGTTTTATAAACAATCATTGATGACAATATACCACTATTTAACTGTGTTGCTATTTGTATAGTGTTATCCATTTATTTATAGTTTCATTTTTTATCATCTATAATTCAAAATCAAATTTAATGGAATTTCAATGGATATTAATTTACCCTGTCAATTCGAAAATTAATCTTAGTACGACCATGAAATTTTAAAAATAGTTATTTTATTAGAATTTTGCTTTCATAGAAAGGTTTTTAATCTACAATCGGCCTTTATGAATAAAGTCACATTAATCAAGCGGAATGAAATCGTTAAAATGCTAATACTTTGTTTTCTCTGTTGATTCTTATACAGCGGTTTTCTGCTTGTTTTAACATTTTTAATGTACATATCTTATAGCACAAAGTGAAATGAAATCATTAAAGTCTGTTATCATATAAAATGTATTTGTTGTAGTTATACAAATATAGGGGTCAAAAATGCCTGAATTTGCTCTACCAAACCTATTTTCACCACCTGGTCACGTCAACGACATAGTTTAATACAATTTTGCGGTCCCCGATTCACGAACTTTCTTTAACTTCAGGAAATTTTTTAACTTCAATTTTTCTTAAAGAAAGCATTTCAGAGGTTAAAGTTGTATGGTCTATAACTTTCGCTCCTTTTGTCATAGTGAAAACTGTTTAAATATTTTTCTCCGTCTGTCTGAGTTTTAAAACTTTCTAATCTTACCATTTTTTATAAAGTTGCAGCACTGGAAGTATTTTTAATAATAAAAGTAAAAAAATCTTTTTAATGTGTACACGTGAAAAATAGGCTCGAAAGATGCCGAATGATTCCGAACTATTCCGAACACCTTCGCGACAATCTCGAAGTAAAACGAGAGTTGTGAAACCAAGAGAAAATGTCAACAATTTTTCATAAATAAAACATGTGGTAGACCTCACCAGACTCTATCTACAAAGAAAGTAATGCTCGCACATTACAATATTTGATACACACAACATTTTACGGCAATGTGTATATTGGATGTTTCAAATACTCAATCTGTGGACATATAGCAGCATAATTTGCTCATATTAGCCAGAAGGAAAACGCAGGTCGTGTCGAACGTCAGCAACGTGATACGATTCGGAATCCGACAAAACCCGAAATCACTTATTCAAAACCAGGAATATGTGGCACCTAGATTTCGGCTCTCTTACAGGCCGACTTATGCTTTTGGGGAGCTAAATCATCAAGTTACATGTCAATGTTTGAATATCAAATGTTTAAGTTACATATCGTTACAGTGAAATAAGCAGCAATATAACTTTATGGTAGGGAATCTTAACCTATTTTTTTTTGTAATTTTCTTTGGGTAAGTTTAGATAAAAAAAGTCTGAAGTTAAGAAATGTTTGTGAAACTGGGCTCTTGTCATTACAAATTGGGCAGCTGAATACAATAGTCGTTGTTCAATCCAAAACAAAGACATAATGAATTTAGTTTCGATCCGACTTCATTGCGGGGTTCATTTCCTTTTTCACAGTGGTATACTTTTGTAGTTTAGACTCGCATGGAATTCGATGTAATGACTGTGCTAGATGTACAAAGCCCCAAATGATTACTTAATGTGTTTTGTTGACAACTGTTTATACATCCAATTTGAGGGGAAATGTTTCTGAATATGTACCAGAAAACAATAACAAGTTGCACATTCAAATTATTTCGGCTTTGGTTTGGAGGCTATGTGTCCATCTTTGTCACACGTGCACGTCACGCCCATGATGATGCACGCCGACATGATTAAAGTTGAGATAGGGATCATACTCATGGTGACTGCCATTGTAAACCAGCCTGTAATGTACAAGACAATATCGTTATCACATTTTAAGTTGATAGTGGATTTAACATAGAACACAGTTTCTTTGATGTAATATTGGGAACTTACTTAAAGTTTTTACGGTTTTGAGCAAGACAGTAGAAATACAGTTTATGAGACTTGTAGGATCCCTTTCAATAATATTACGTGGTTATGAACCAGTCAGTGAAATATATACAACTATAGGACTGAACAAGCAAGGGATAACACTTCCCCTGCTCCTCTAAAGACTTACTTTACATTTAAGACCAAGGTAACACAATAAGTAATTTAGACCAATTTGGATAACAATTCCAAATCTATACCCAAAATTTCTTTTTTCCTAATTATGTATATATATATTTATTTTAATTTTAGAATTTTGCAAGTAAATAATATTTTCTGTTTTGAAAAATATACATAAACATAGTATTGTTCACCTTTTGTAACCCCAGTAATGTTAATGTATATGACATTATGTCGCTTAATCGACAATGTCTAAAAAAAAAAAAATCGAAAGCTGTTATCGCGGGAACAAACGGCCTTTCTCGACAGACACGCAGACATCAGACAACTAGACAGACTGGTTGATTATAGTATAATCCCAACTACTGTGGGGTTTTGTTATAATAACTTTCAACTCTATTGTGATTGTGAACACCAGCCTGCGAAATAAGCATTTAAACAAAATGAGAGGATCTGATGTGATCATTGACAAATTAAATATCCTACCTGGGGGCGTATACAGATTTTTCTTCGATGCTGATTTGACAGAAATCTCCAGATAATTTTGTGTAGCGATGATTCCATCCGAACAGCACAAGGTTAACTTGTAATGATTGCTTATCAATTTATTGTCGAATCGGGAACCGTAAGCGGTAACAACACGGGGGTCTGTAAAAGTCAGAAAAATAATATACTGATATACCATATAAAATATAGTGTATGTACGACTATACCAGTTAAACGTCATTACTGGCCATATGTACATCTTTTCATAACGTGGCTGTATTGTATCATCAGGCACGTATGCATATGCATTCTCGAAATTTTCCTAGGAAACTATTTATTTTCACGTATCATTTGGTGTTTAAAATAATCTTTTTCCACTAAAAAATAATATTTTTTACATATATAGTATTGGTAAATAGGAATTTTTTGTTTGTCTTATTAATAGAAACGCAAAGGGAATATTGATATGAAATAATCAGTCAACTCTTAGTATAAAAGCGGATAAAATATATCTACTGTAAACTCATCAAAAATATTCGTTTAGTTACACCAAGTCAATAGGCTAGAAATGAAATCATAAGTGATTATCTAGTTACGAATGAAATGGATCTAATGAAATCTTGTCGATTTCAGGGTAAATCCTGTCGACGAACATTTACATTATTCTGTATTTGCATATTAAAGAGTTATCTGCCCTTGCAGGTAGGTATTGATTGTGACGTCATGTTTTGCAAGCGAAATGCATACTTTTCGGAGAAAACGACGTGAATTGCGCTCACAAAATAATGACGTAACAATCCATACCTACCCGCAAGGGAGCTAACTCTGTAATATACAAAGACGGAATACTTACTATTGTCTGATATGTTGAGGAAGAAATTTGAGGACGGCGGGTTAACACCAGAGATGTGACAACACACAGTGTCATTGCTTTTGTCCTCTAGATCAAGATGGAAGATGGTCACTCCAGCTGTTATGTTATCTGTGATGAATATTACAGCTGGTAGGTTCTGGAGGACTGGGGGCTTCATAGGACAAAAACACAAGAACATTTAAAATAATTTTACACACAAGTCATTTAATGATTCGAAATCACTTGCCAATTTGTTTGATCTATGGATATCTTGCTTTTTCGTTTGTGGGAATTATAAAGCACCACATTCTGTGTATTGTCCAATTTAACTTCTTTGTTGTTCTTTGTGTTCTTCATCATCTGGATTTAACTACTTGTAAACTTTGGACAATAGTATTCACACGCATAGTTATTTCGCTAATTTTTAACGTAATTTATGTTATGAGAAGTATTAATGCTTTATGTGATTTACAAGTGCTACATCTCAAGTCATTAGTGATTCTATTTATTTCCAGATTTGAGTTGGTATCTAAACATGAATCGTGAGAGAGAAATTAATAATGCAGTTGACTGCCTGAAAAATAATGATTGTAGTGTAGATTTAGATAATTCAATATCATTGAAGTCGTTTGTTATGACATCGAGTTTGACGATGAGCAACGTTACACCCGGCGATCTCATCAAATGGTGTTGTAAGGTGAACTTACCGAATTGAAGGTCGTAATTGTGACCTTTGTGGATAAGGTGTTCTGGCAAGAGTCCGTGAATAAAATCGTCACTAAATACTTTGCATAGGAACGAGGAAGTGAGGATTTCACTTTGATTTCACCTGTTAAAGTTTGATAAAACACACATAATCATGATATTTCTATCTACCTCTTGATTTAATTATCTATTTAAGATCATTTAGAAGTTTATTGAAATACTCATTTTGTCTGTGTCTGTTTTCCATCTTTTCCTAGCAGATTCACTTTGCATTACAATGGGCTGATTTTTCAATGTTTTAAAATCATGTTATACTGCCTTAAAGACAATGAGAACACCGCATCTGATTGGCTGATACAACGACGTAGCGATTTCTTAAAGTGCATATAATTTGTTATTTCATAGGATTATATTGAATATATTTTTAACGTTATGAATCTGTAACAAAAAATCGACCCTTTAAAGACAACATACCTGTTATATTATCATAATAGAAGTAGGTGTGATTAAGATCATGTGAGAATATTTCTCCTTTATCGGGGTCAACAGGTGCAAACGCCATCACAGCGTCACCGACTTTCAGGTGATCAGGGATCAATGCTGTCGTCTGTTTTGGTGGTGATGGGGCGGTATCTGTAAAATGACCTGCGTATAGATACGGTGGGCACGTCCTGGTGGACTTAAAGTTAAGCACAATCCAAGACAATGCATTTCTGTCAGGCTATGTATACATAGGCACCAATGTAATGTTACTGGAAAAGCAAATTATATTTACAAACAAAATATAAAAAATTATAAATTCAAATGATATCGTTATACATCTTTGTCTATATATATAAGATGCATCCCTGGTACTACTAATGCATAACAATACAGCCTTGGTTGTACGAAAGAACATTTTCATTGGTTTGAAGATTTAGATTATCGTCTCATAACGTAAAATGAAGCCGTCTTTTTAACATCGAGTGTCTGATTGGCAACCAAATGACGTAGTGTAAAAGAGTCCATCATGTAGATTACAAAATTGTATTCACATTTATATAACAAATATATTTTTATGTTACAAAGTTTACTTTAAAGGATAAAGTCATCAAATAACTTGTGATATATCCTTTAGTGAGGTTAAATAGTCTCTATTGATATATCTATTATATTTGACAGAGAAGATAAAAAGGGGGATTTCCTCACATTTATTACAATACGGATACAATATATTAAGAATACATACTATTGTATGTGTGTATTCTGAAATCATACGCGCGGCCAGATATCTTCGTCGCACTTCCCCAGTCTGACGTCATACCTGGCTCCAGTGACGTCAGGTTAGCCATCTGATATAAAGCAGGACAGGTAGTGACGTCCGTACATACTGCATAGGCTGGTATCACTGTCCCTGAATTATACCTAGTTAACCATAAATATACATTCAAATAGGTGATAGTATTCAATCATCGATTCAACATTAAGCAAATAGTTTTAGCCAGCTGACCTATTTCAAATGAAAATGAGGTTAAATAATTAATTTTTAATTGAAATGCACTATCTGGTGGAAGATGATAGATTGTGAAATATTCTGTTTAATCATATGAATGTTTTTAGTCAAATTAAGATATTCTGTTCATGGGTCTTAAGTAGCATTTGATAAAGACCACCAAAATAACAAACACAAAAAAAAAATAAAAAAATAAAAAATACAAAAGTACAGAATTATGTTTTCCCACTAGTAAAAAGGCGTAATATCTAGGACATTACTTGCAGAAATAGAGCCCATGTGTATATGCATTGTAAAACAATATCATTTTCCCATTCGATGAATGTTCATGTATTTCGAGGGCAAGTAACACAGGATTAATTAAAGGTCATTCGGCCGGAAGATGAGTCTCAATTAAATGTTTATAAACACGAAGTATATCGCCATGAAAATAAGATAAATCATGGAAGCGCACAATCAAGTCGCCGAAATATTAAGTTGGTGTATAATAGACTATAGTTAACGTAAATTGACCATTCATTAAAGATACTCCATCGCCGACAGAGCATAAATGACATTTTAATCATGTATATAATGTCTAATTAAGACAAAAAATGTTATAAAATACTTTATTTAGCCTATGGTCCATGCGCAATCAGTACTTCATTCAATATAGGATATAGTGCAACGGATTTTTTCGGGATGCAATTTATTTTTACATATCTAACTTAAAGTAAAATTAGAAGCTCAAACTTTTCAATGTTGTTAATGGTGTAAAGTAAGTAACTTTTGTAACTGAAGAAAAATACTAAATCGTCTGATCCTGTTTTTAATAGTGAAAAAATACGAATTATCAGCGGTGGAGCATCTTTAATAGTTTAATACCATCCAAACGCGTCACCATCCATAAAGGCGATACGACTTCCAACTGGTAAGGTGACATTGACAACGGCTCCAACTTGTGAATCTGAATAATTAAAACAAAATGATAAATAACTTGATAAGTTGTGTGAAAAGTTTGTTATACAATCTAATAAAGAATACATTAAATCATTACATCAAACTAAGAAAAGCGCTAAAGAATGCGCCTCGGATAGAAAGCTGTAAAGAGGCTTTGTGTGAGTATTCATAAACATAGGAAAGTAAGTCTACGGAGTTGGAGTCTCATTGCTACTAGATCTTAGCGCAAATTATTTAGCGGATAAAGAATTACGTCAATTTATCGCTCGATATTTAGTTCAGTGATTACATTTACGTTCTTTTTAAACTCTATTATGGATATATTCAAAGAATGTATGGTAATAAATTATATGAATCCTTAAATAGATTCATTACCAATTTCTGAATGTCTAAAGTGTTCATAGGTTAGCGAACGACATACCGTTGATCACTACAATGGTTTTCCACACAATACTGTATACTTGTCCACCACTTGACGTACGCCTCCAGACCAAGACCTCAAGTGTACCAGGAACACTTGGTACGAACTCTATGGCGCGAACAACCCCACAACACCCAGGCGTATACATCTCATCTGCTAGCAAGAAGCCCTGACCTGTTGTAAAAATGATAAAATTCACCACTCATTATTCCAGTTAAGATGGTAATAAGTTTGAATCCTAAGTGGAACAGTTGTTGCAATTATTCTCTCGGACTCTCGACGTTTTATATTAATCTTGTGTTCAATGGCACAAGACCAATATAGATTGGTTATATATAGTGGAACCTTTGCTAATAGAGTACATGTAATTTGCGTTTTTTCTTGGAACTTTTGTCACCAACATTATAACTCTACGTGTAACTATTAATGTAATAAATTCATACTAGTTTAGGACACTGGACTATACAACTTTCGTGGTTTTTGACGAATGCCTTCATCAGACTCTAGATCTAATATAGATTTATCCAAACTATATGAAAAATAGCAATATGACAATTGACAAAGACTTTGCCACGACGAAACCGTATAAAACAATATCTTCGTTATTCATATTGCGAAGATGATTCTTAGGTATGAATGAAAAAGTAACAAAAATATCCTTTGATGAGTAAAGATTCTGCGTTGAACACTTTTATGAAAAAACATTACTGACAGTTTATAAAGGTAATTGATATAACTATTCACCTGTATTAGAGTCAGCGTTCGTAACAGGGTTACTTGGGATGACGTTTCCAATTGTCTGTTCACCACAAACTATTGGATAAAACAGAATATGGATATAGCATGATAACAGTTATAATAGCGGCCATATTATGGTAAGACATCGGGCCTACTCATTGCTAAAATATCGTAATCCTTCTTATCCACTCATGGAAGAGTATTTCACATTAACCTTTACACTTGTAATATTCTCTGTCTGAAAGCAGATATCATTCGTTTGAAAATATCCTAACTTATAACGCTGTTGTATCTTCAGATAATCATAACTGGAAACGAGTTTCCCATAACGGAAAATAGCAACCTCATCGTAAAATAATTTCAAAAGAAGGATAGGTATTGAATTAGATAGACTAGAATTATAATAAGCGTGGTTATGAAAAAGCATATCTGAGAAATTGGATGATTGAAGAACTTATTTTGATTATAATCATGATAAATTAAATTCTATCAGAAAAAATTCCTACTTTTTCTACCCTACACAATATTCCACACAGCTGATATAAATAACTTGTAGTGTCTTTCTCTAAATATACGTCTGATCATAATGTGTATTTATTGATTATACATGAATGTCAAAAAAGTCACCGAATTCTGTTACTATTACTTGTTATTGTTAAGCAATGAATGGACAAAGTGGGTTATCTTTTATATTTTGCACGCTTACAATAGTCACATGGAAATGCACTAGCCAGCTGGTTCACAATGCCACCCAGAGAATCATAATTAGGAGCGGTAAATACTTTACTGACGTCACCAGTTGCAGCAATAAGGTCATTGAGGTCATATCCGTCCACACCAACACCAAACAAAGTGATTCCCGCGTTTCTTGCAGCAATCCCAGACGTGACGGTATCTGCTGAGAAACCGTCAGTTATTACAATTATATAATCGTCGATCCCTGATCGGTCACCCTTGGCCGCTGTAAAAAGGTGTTGCCGGGCGTAGTCTATTCCTGCACCTATTGATGTGCCTCCCGGGACGTAGGCTACAGACCCTATGGCCGTCAGCAGGGATGACTTTGTCAGATATGTGTCAAATGAAAAGGCAAGTCTGGCGTTTGTGTTGAAGGCTACAGCTCCAAACAGAGTAGCCTGCGTTCCTATAGAAAACGTAGACGCGACGTTTTGTAGAAATGTCAGTTGTTTTGCATAGTTGTGGCTCATAACGCTTGCCGACTCGTCTATAACAAGAGCAATATCTCTTCTTCCTGTTACACATGCTGTAAGGGAAGAAAGAAAGTAATATCTTGCAAACATGATCCGAGGGATATCATTTTAAAACCAGTGAATATCCTTATTACACGTTCATCATAACAGTAAAGAGTAAAAAAATAAAAAAATAAAAAAAAAAAAATAAAAAAATAAAAAAAATACAGCGTTAAACGTATGATCGGTTCTCTCTGTTCTAATACTGCAGGTCGCAAAAAAAAGAGTTTCCTTTTATCCTAAGTGTATGATTGTAAATCTTAATTAAAATTATATTTATTATATAAATTACCTATTTCCTTTTTCTTTACATGATGAACTCTGAAAATTTTCCAACTAATGCTCTTTTAACTACACTGATGTACAATGTAACAGGTGAAATAAGTGGGTAGATTGGTAAACAATTTTAAAAACTCCAATCGCATAACCTGAACTAATTTCAATTGTTATAAGACATTTTGAAATGATTGGTTGACACAAAAAATGTAAAATCATACTTCAGGGAATTACATGTAATTGAAAACAAAGGAAAATACGAAATACGTTGAGTGAAAATATTTTCTTTGTTGCTGAAACTATAAACCAATATTTCCAATGTATACACTCAAACGTTGATAAATATACCATTTATATAACTACAAACTTATCTTTAATGTAAAGAAACCTTATTAAAATATATTATATTGATATTATAAGACTTACCCATATCTATTGTTTTTACAAATAACAACAATACAAGAAATCGGCCTTGTATCAAGGTAAATTCCATTTCTTATCCTAATGCCCACAAATCATGAGGTTCCTTCATATAATAATGTCTACACAATGAACAGAATAACACCAGCAGGGTACTTTTGTTTATTTGTGTACCTAGTGCAGTCACCAGCTTCAATAAACAATTACATGTAAACAAGGGTAGCATTCATATGTATGAAAATACAGCGGTGTTCGTTACCGATCAAGTGCTTTAAACCATACAGACATTTCAGATATTCCGCTACCTGAGAACCTCACCACACACCTTATCAACACATAGATGTAAAAACGATAAGTCACCCTCTATTTAAACCTGCTTTGTGTTATTCTATAGTTCAATAAGCGAAAAGTCTGATACGTCATTTCATTATGCAGACTGCATATACTAGTACATTTTATTCTGTAACACATCAAGACTGATCATAAATGCTTTTTTATACAAGACGATCAAAACTATTTTTATAATTTAAAATCTTTCAGGGTAAGTATTAAACAGAGGGTTCATTCAAGTCAAATTTCAATGTTTATTTCTTAAGACAGGCGGATGAGCGGTGGTATAGCACTCACCTTTCCCTGACCGTGACAGCTCTTCTGTACAATCACGTACGTGGCTTAATTTTCCACGGTACTACATCAACACCCCATGCGCGCTTCTACATCTGGATCTATGGCCTACCAGATCCTTGCATATAAGATTTATTATAAATTAAGATTATTGTAAAACATATAATAATAATTAATAACCTTTTTCGTACGGGGGTTATTGTAGGTCTATAGATAATGGACAAATGGTTACTCGATTGAGGTATGTTGAGCGTCTTTGTTTGAATATATTCAAGTATAGAGTTACATGCTATTTACAACATACGTAAAATGTATGTACCAAAGAGGAGGCAGTCATCCATGAAAAGTGTAATTTCAAACATCCGGAATGAGTGAACCCTGAGAAGGTCAGTCTTATCTGTGAGACAATTGCATAAATTAACAAATTGTTAATGACTTAATTTACACATGCATTAATCATACACAAACGATTTTTATCGAACTCTCATAATAATAAATATAACTAGTACCGTTAAGACAATTGTAGATAGAAGAAAAGAAATACGCTGTTCCTCTATAGGCGTGTTCGTTTGCGGTTATTCTAAAGTGGCTTTATAATATAAGCCAAGAAACTTAATGGCATACAATGAACATCAACCTCAACCGTCATATTTGACATTATCTACCACCGTTTGCATAAATCATAATAAATGTCTGTTTTCGTAGCATTTAATTATACATAGGTATACATACGTTATAATATCACGCAAACATGACTTTAATTCACAATTCAAATCTACGACCGACTTCTGGCCTCTGAAATATATATCTATATACATTCAAATATCAAAACTTAAGCATTTACATGCTGATATGATTACCAAATATCTATGTAACTTTTTTGTTTATTTTTAACCTGACTTTGCTATAGAGTTACACTGAAAGGGCATATATTAGAAGTATGCAATTCTTAATTAAGTGTATTGTGTTGCTTGACATTTTAATTACCTAAAAAAAGTTTTTACACTAGCCAAGTACACACGTATTATTATGATAAATTATTCTTCAACATCATAACGATCACTGTATACTAATAGGAAAGGCATTTCATCTTTACCAGACAAGACTTGGACCAGTCATAGTTAATGTATTTGTAGTTTCACAGGTAAGTGGTGTTAAATCAATTATTTAATATATTAACTAACGGCGAAAACGATCATTTGAAAATTTAATGCTTATCTATATCATACAAAATGTGAAAATTATTTTTTTTAAATGTTGGAATTATACCAGATATCTCCTAGAAACCATAAATTATTATAGCATGCAACGTTGAAATGATGAACTTAAACTGACAAATATACAATTGTTAAAATATGCCAATCTAACTTCCATTTGGACATATGGTTATTACTATTCTAATAAGCTCAGTTTAGGCTTTGTTAATGATTCAACTCTATAGAAACAGTTTTTTTTTAAAATCATGATGCATGCTTTAAAGTTAAAATGTTGATCATTAATTGGTGGTTTAATATAATGAATACTATTGTTGTATGGCAGTTCGTTTGTTGTTCGGAGATAGTTTGAATTGGAAATATGTTCACGGTTATCTGCATGAAGGCCAATTTCCCAGTTATTGCTTTTTTATTTATTAGGGCTTTTCACTATTTGTGAAAAGACCTATTGTTTTCGTTAAGTTTCTTATTCTTATTATTATTAGGGCTTTTCACTTTTTGGTGAAAAGACCTATTGTTTTCGTTAAGTTTCTTATTCTTATTAGGGCTTTTCACTATTTGTGAAAAGACCTATTGTTTTCGTTAAGTTTCTTATTCTTATTATTATTATTAGGGCTTTTCACTTTTTTTCACTCTGTCTGAAAGCAGATATCATTCGTTTTAAAAATATCCTAACATATAACGCTGTTGTATCTTCAGATAAAACATAACTGTAAACGAGTTTCCAATAACGGAAATAGCAACCTCATCGAAAATAATTTCAAAGAAGGGATAGGTATTGCATTAGATAGACTAGAATTATACTAGAGTTATGAAAAAGCATATCTGAGAAATTGGATGATTGAAGAACTTATTTTGATTATAATCATGATAAATTAAATTCTATCAGAAAAAATTCCTACTTTTTTCTACCCTACAATATTCCACACAGCTGATATAAATAACTTGTAGTGTCTTTCTCTAAATATACGTCTGATCATAATGTGTATTTATTGATTATACATGAATGTCAAAAAAGTCACCCGAATTCTGTTACTATTACTTGTTATTGTTAAGCAATGAATGGACAAAGTGGGTTATCTTTTAATATTTTGCACGCTTACAATAGTCACATGGAAAATGCACTAGCCAGCTGGTTCACAATGCCACCAGAGAATCATAATTAGGAGCGGTAAATACTTTACTGACGTCACCAGTTGCAGCAATAAGGTCATTGAGGTCATATCCGTCCACACCAACAGCAAACAAAGTGATTCCCGCGTTTCTTGCAGCAATCCCAGACGTGACGGTATCTGCTGAGAAACCGTCAGTTATTACAATTATATAATCGTCGATCCCTGACTCGGTCACCCTTGGCCGCTGTAAAAAGGTGTTGCCGGGCGTAGTCTATTCCTGCACCTATTGATGTGCCTCCCGGGACGTAGGCTACAACCCTATGGCCGTCAGCAGGGATGACTTTGTCAGATATGTGGTCAAATGGAAAGGCAAGTCTGGCGTTTGTGTTGAAGGCTACAGCTCCAAACAGAGTAGCCTGCGTTCCTATAGAAAACGTAGACGCGACGTTTTGTAGAAATGTCAGTTGTTTTGCATAGTTGTGGCTCATAACGCTTGCCGACTCGTCTATAACAAAAGAGCAAATATCTCTTCTTCCTGTTACACATGCTGTAAGGGAAGAAAGAAAGTAATATCTTGCAAACATGATCCGAAGGATGTCATTTTAAAACCAGTGAATCCCTTATCACCGTTCATCATAAACAGTAAAAGTAAAAAAAATAAAATAAAAAAAAAAAACAGCGTTAAACGTATGATCGGTTCTCTCTGTTCTAAATACTGCAGGTCGCAAAAAAAAAGTTTTCTTTTATCCTAAGTGTATGATTGTAAATCTTAATTAAAATTATATTTATTATATAAAATTACATATTTCCTATTTCTTTACATGATGAAGTCTAAAAATTTTCCACTATGCTTTTTATATAAATTACATATTCCTATTTCTTTACATGATGAAGTCTAAAAATTTTCCAACTAATGCTCTTTTAACTACACTGATGTAACAGGTGAAATAAGTGGATAGATTGGTAAACAATTTTAAAAACTCCAATCGCATAACCTGAACTAATTTCAATTGTTATAAGACATTTTGAAATGATTGGTTGACACAAAAAATGTAAAATCATACTTTAGGGAAATACATGTAATTGAAAACAAAGGAAAATACGAAATACGTTGAGTGAAAATATTTCTTTGTTGCTGAAACTATAAACCAATGTTTTCAATGTATACACTTAAGCGTTGCTAAATATACCATTTCATAACTACAAACTTATCTTTAAGTTAAAGAAATCCTATTAAAATATATTATATTGATATTATAAGACTTACCCATATCTATTGTTTTTACAAATAACAACAATACAAGAAATCGGCCTTGTATCAAGGTAAATTCCATTTCTTATCCTAATGCCCCAAATCATGAGGTTCCTTCATATAATAATGTCTACACAATGAACAGAATAACACCAGCAGGGTACTTTTGTTTATTTGTGTCCTAGTGCAGTCACCAGCTTCAATAAACAATTACATGTAAACAAGGGTAGCATTCATATGTGTGAAAATACAGCGGTGTTCGTTACCGATCAAGTGCTTTAAACCATACAGACATTTCAGATATTCCGCTACCTGAGAACTCACCACACACCTTATCAACACATAGATGTAAAAACGATATGTCACCCTCTATTTAAACCTGCTTTGTGTTATTCTAATAGTTCAATAAGCGAAAAGTCTGATACGTCATTTCATTATGCAGACTGCATATACTAGTACATTTTATTCTGTAACACATCAAGACTGATCATAAATGCTTTTTTATACAAGACGATCAAAACTATTTTTATAATTTAAAAATCTTTCAGGGTAAGTATTAAACAGAGGGTTCATTCAAGTCAAATTTCAATGTTTATTTTCTTAAGACAGGCGGATGAGCGGTGGTATAGCACTCACCTTTCCTGACCGTGACAGCTGATCGGTCATAGTATCTTCGTACAATCACTACGTGCGTTAATTTTCCACGGTACTACATCAACACCCCATGCGCGCTTCTACATCTGGATCTATGGCCTACCAGATCCTTGCATATAAGATTTATTTATAAATTAAGATTATTGTAAAACATATAATATTTATTAATAACCTTTTTTTCGTACGGGGATTATAGTATGTCTATAGATAATGGACAAATGGTTACTCGATTGAGGTATGTTGAGCGTCTTTGTTTGAATATATTCAAGTATAGAGTTACATGCTATTTACAACATACGTAAAATGTATGTACCAAGAGGGAGGCAGTCATCCATGAAAAGTGTAATTTCAAACATCCGGAATGAGTGAACCCTGAGAAGGTCAGTCTTATCTGTGAGACAATTGCATAAATTAACAAATTGTTAATGACTTAATTTACACATGCATTAATCATACACAAACGATTTTTATCGAACTCTCATAATAATAAATATAACTAGTACCGTTAAGACAATTGTAGATAGAAGAAAAGAAATACGCTGTTCCTCTATAGGCGTGTTCGTTTGCGGTTATTCTAAAGTGGCTTTATAATATAAGCCAAGAAACTTAATGGCATACAATGACATCAAACCTCAACCGTCATATTTGACATTATCTACCACCGTTTGCATAAATCATAATAAATGTCTGTTTTCGTAGCATTTAATTATACATAGGTATACATACGTTAATAATACTCAAACATGACTTTAATTCACAATTCAAATCTACGACCGACTTCTGGCCTCTGAAATATATGCTATATACATTCAATATATCAAAACTTAAGCATTTACATGCTGATATGATTACCAAATATCTATGTAACCTTTTTGTTTATTTTTAACCTGACTTTGCTATAGGGTTCACTGAAAGGGCATATATTAGAAGTATGCAATTCTTAATTAAGTGTATTGTGTTGCTTGACATTTTAATTACCTAAAAAAAGTTTTTACACTAGCCAAGTACACACGTATTATTATGATAAATTATTCTTCAACATCATAACGATCACTGTATACTAATAGGAAAGGCATTTCATCTTTACCAGACAAGACTTGGACCAGTCATAGTTAATGTATTTGTAGTTTCACAGGTAAGTGGTGTTAAATTAATTATTTACTATATTAACTAACGGCGAAAACGATCATTTGAAAATTTAATGCTTATCTATATCATACAAAATGTGAAAATTATTTTTTTTTAAATGTTGGAATTATACCAGATATCTCCTAGAAACCATAAATTTATTATAGCATGCAACGTTGAAATGATGAACTTAAACTGACAAATATACAATTGTTAAAATATGCCATCTAACTTCCATTTGGACATATGGTTATTACTATTCTAATAAAGCTCAGTTTAGGCTTTGTTAATGATTCAACTCTATAGAAACAGTTTTTTTTTTTTAAAATCATGATGCATGCTTTAAAGTTAAAATGTTGATCATTAATTGGCTGGTTTAATATAATGAATACTATTGTTGTATGGCAGTTCGTTTGTTGTTCGGAGATAGTTTGAATTGGAAATATGTTCACGGTTATCTGCATGAAGGCCAATTTCCCAGTTATTGGCTT
>SAYR01027804.1:76829-158859 GCA_004382745.1 Argopecten irradians irradians | reverse complement strand
CTTTTTGGTGAAAAGACCTATTGTTTTCGTTAAGTTTCTTATTCTTATTATTATTATTCTTATTATTATTATTCTTCTTCCTGTTTTTGTGAACGCTCTATCGGTCAAACGGTAAGACATAGGATAAAAATGATTTCAGTATGTTGAAACCAAGCATCTGAAGGTGTTCCACGAACATAATTAAGTAGGTCAAAAAATCCAAAATGGCCGCCATGACGTAAAACCTTAAAACACAAAAAATGCTATAACTCAAAAAGTATGAAAAGCTTTTTTCAAATCTGAAGGTATATATTGTAAAGAATGAAACATATCTAACTTTTACCCATGACATGTTTCCACAAAATATGTCTCTTTAAAAATCTCGCTATTAGGTCGAAGTTTACCAAAAGTGACTATTTTTAGATTTTTTTTTATTATTCATTTTTTCTCCAACTTTTTTCAATACATCGATTTCGGATGTCCTTTGAAGGTTTGGATGTCTTCAAAAAATAAAATTGGTCACTAATTAATTTTTTATGACGTAATTAATATTTAACTAAGATTTTTTTGCAAATTTCGACAATTATATTTTAAACATCTCCTCTGATTCCACCAGTCCGATCAAGCCCAAACTCACACAAGTTCTTCAACTGATAACCATGACTAATTCTTGTTAATATGGTGTTGATTCAAATTCAAATATGGCCGCAATGACGTCACTTCCGGTTTAACCTAGACAGCCATAACTCGTTAACCACTGAATCAATTTCTTTCAGTTTTTTATATGTTGTGTAGAATAGCATACTGAGAAACTTTGTAATTGTACATTTTTCTCTAAAATGTCAACTTCCGGTTGTTTATTGACTCATAGTGCAAAATCGCCGTTTTCGGTGAAAATCACGAAAAAATCTTCTTCTAAAGATCTACATAGTATAGAGGCTTCATGTTTTGCATGAAGTAAGCTTAGGTAGTTGACTATCGGGTTGAAAAATAAACGAGCTTGACCTTCATCCAAGGTCACAGAGTGCGTGTGATTGTAGAGTTTGGAAATAATCCTGTGAAAATTCAGCTCATTGAGACAGCCGTAGTTCGTTAACTACAAAGCCAATTACTTTCATTTTTGGATATGTTATGTAGAATAGCATACTGAGAAATTTTGTTATTGTACATTTTTCTCTAAAATGTCAACTTCCGGTTGTTTATTGACTCATATTGCAAAATGGTGAAAATCACGAAAAAATCTTCTTCTCAAGTTCTACATAGTATAGAGGCTTCATGTTTTGCATTGAAGTAAGCTTAGGTAGTTGACTATCGGGTTTGAAAAAAATAAAAAACGAGCTTGACCTTCATCCAAGGTCACAGAGTGCGTGTGATTGTAGAGTTATGAAAATGATCCTGTGAAAATTCAGTTCATTGAGACAGCCGTAGCTCGTTAACCACAAAGCCAATTAATTTCATTTTTGGATATGTTATGTAGAATCGAAAAAGAAACAATTCATTTAATTACAAGTTTTCTGTTAAAACGTCAAGTTCCGGTTGGAAAATAAGGGACAAAGTTCAAAAATGCAATTTTTTGGACAAAATCATTAAAAAATCTTCTCCTCAATTTCTAGAAGGCCTAGAGACCTAATATTAAGCATGGGAGCATGCTGGACATAAAATGCTACCCAAGTTTGTTAATGTGATTGACCTTGACCTATATCAAAGGGCACTCGGGCTAACAATCCTAAAATCTACAAATGACTTATTGTAAAGTTCTGAAAGGCCTAAGACCTGGTATTTGGACTTTTTGCGTACACGTTGAAACTAAGCGCTACCAAGTGTTTTATAAATGACCTTAACGAAGTAGCTTTTAGCGTGAAAAGCCCGTCAAATTGTCCCGGTGACAATTTCTAGTTCTTATTATTATTATTCTTCTTCCTGTTTTTGTGAACGCTCTATCGGTCAAACGGTAAGACATAGGATAAAAATAGTTTCAGTATGATTAAACCATGTATCTGAAGGTTGTTCCATGAACAAAATTAAGTAGCGTCAAAAATTCCAAAATGGCCGCCATTGACGTAAAACCTAAACACACAAACTCTGCCTATAATTCGAAAAGTATGAAAAGCTATTTCCAAATCCGAAGGTTTATTTTATTGTAGGGAATTGAACATATCTAACTTTTACCCATGACATGTTTCCACAAAATATGTCTCGTTAAAAAGCTCGCTATTAGGTCAAAGTTTACCAAAAATGACTATTTTTTAGATTTTTTTTAATTATTCATTTTTTCTCCAATTTTTTTTCAATACATCGATTCAGGATGTCATTTTGAAGGTTTGGATGTCTTCAAAAATAAAATTGGTCCACTAATTAATTTTTTATGACGTAATTTAATATTTACTAAGATTTTTTTTTGCAAATTTTAGACAAATATTATTTTAAACATCTCCTCTGATCTTCACCAGTCCGATAAAGCCCAAAACTCACACAAGATCTTCCACTTATTACCGTGACTAAATTCTGTTTAATATGGGTTGATTCAAATTCAAATTATGGCCGCAATGACGTCACTTCCGTTTAACCTAGACAGCCATAACTCGTTAACCACTGAGCCAATTTCTTTCATTTTTTATATGTTAGTAGAATAGCATACTGAAGAATCTTGTAATTGTACATTTTTCTCTAAAATGTCAACTTCCGGTTGTTTATTGACTCATACTGCCAAAAAATCGCCGTTTTCGGTGAAAATTACAAAAAAATCTTCTTGTCAAGTTCTACATGGTATAGAGCCTTGATGTTTTGCATGAAGTAAGCTTAGGTAGTTGACTATCGGGTTTGAAAAAATAAACGAGCTTGACCTTCATCCAAGGTCACAGAGTGCGCGCATGTGATGTAGAGTTATGAAATAATCCTGTGAAATTCAGCTCATTGAGACAGCCGTAGCTCTCGTTAACCACACAGCCAATTTCTTTCATTTTTGGATATGTTATGTTAGAATAAAAAATGAAACAATAATTTAATTATTCACTTTTCTGTGAAAACGACAACTTCCGGTTTGGAAATTAAAGGACAAAATTCAAAAATGCAATTTTTCGACAAAAATCATTAAAAAATCTTTCTCTCAATTTCTAGAAGCGCCTAGAGAGCTAATATTAAGCATGAAGCTGGCTGACATAAATGCCTACCACGTTTGTTAATGTGATTGACCTTGACTATATCAAAGGGCACTCGGGCTAAACAATCCTTAAATCTTCCAAATGACCTATTGTAAAGTTCTGAAAGGCCTGGTATTGGACTTTTGTAAGCTGAAACTAAGCGCTACCAAGTGTGTTATGAATTACCTTGACACGGAGTAGCTTTTAGGGTGAAAAGGCCCCGTCAAATTGTCCGGTGACAATTCTAAAGGTTAATTTTTATTATTTTCTTCTTCCTGTTTTTGTGAACGCTCTAATCGGTCAAACGGTAAGACATAGGATAAAAATGATTTCAGTATGTTTAAACCATGTATCTGAAGGTTTCTATGAACAAAATTAAGTAGGTCAAAAATTTCCAAAATGGCCGCCATGACGTAAAACCTAAAAACACAAAAAATGCTATAATTCGAAAAGTATGAAAGCTATTTCAAATCCGAAGATATTTTATTGAGGGAATGAACATACCTAACTTTTTACCATGACATTTTTTCGACAAAAATATGTCTCGTTTAAAAAGCTCGCTATTAGGTCAAAGTTTACCCAAAAATGACTATTTTTAGATTTTTTTATTATTATTCATTTTCCCCCAATTTTTTTCAATACATCGATTCAGGATGTCATTTTGAAGGTTTGGATGTCTTCAAAAATAAAAATTGGTCCACTTATTAATTTTTATGACGTAATTAATATTTAAACTAAGATTTTTTTGACAAAATTTCGACAATTATATTTTTAAACATCTCCTCTGATTCACCAGTCCGATCAAGCCCAAACTCACCACAAGATCTTCCATTATTACCGTGACAAATTCTTGTTTTATATTTGGTGTTGATTCAAATTCAAATATGGCCCAATGACGTCACTTTTCCGGTTTAACCTAGACAGCCATAAACTCGTTAACCACTGAGCCAATTTCTTTTATTTTTTTTATATGTTTATGTAGAATAGCATTACTGAGAACCTTGTAATTGTACATTTTTCTTCTAAAATGTCAACTTCCGGTTGTTTATTGACTCATACGCAAAATTCGCCGTTTTCGGTGAAAATTACGAAAAAATCTTCTTGTCAAGTTCTACATGGTATAGAGCCTTGATGTTTTGCATGAAGTAAGCTTAGTTAGGTTGGACTATCGGGTTTGAAAAAATAAACGAGTTTGACCTTCATCCAAGGTCACAAGAGTGCGTGTGATTGTAGAGTTATGAAAATAATCCTGTGAAAATTCAGCTTCATTGAGACAGCCGTAGCTTCGTTAACCACACAGCCAATTTCTTTCATTTTTTGGATATGTTATGTAGATATAAAAATGAAACAATTAATTAATTATCACTTTTCTGTAAAACGACAACTTTCGGTTTGAAATAAGGGACAAAAATTCAAAAATGCAATTTTTCGATCAAAATCATTAAAAAATCTTCTTCTCAATTTCTTTAGAAGGCCTAGAGACCTAATATTAGCATGAAGCAGGCTGAACATTAAATGCCCTACAACGTTTGTTAATCGTGATTGACCTTGACCTATATCAAAGGGCACTCGGGCTAACAATCCTTAAATCTTCAAATGACTTATTGTAAAGTTCTGAAAGGCCTGGTATTGGACTTTGGTAAGCAGAAATTAAGCGCTACCAAGTGTGTATGAAATTACTCTTGAACGGAGTGGCTTTTAGGTGAAAAGCCCGTCAAATTGTCCGCGTGACAAAATTTCTAGTATTATTATTCTTCTTCCTGTTTTTGTGAACGCTCTATCGGTCAAACGGTAAGACATAGGAAAAAATTGATTCCAGTATGATTAAACCATGAATCTGAAGGTGTTCCATGAAACAAACTAAAGTAGGCTCACAAAATTCCAAAATGGCCGCCATGACGGTAAAACCTAAAAACACAAAAAACTGCTATAACTACAAAAAAGTATTGAAAGGTTATTTTTTAAATCTTAAGGTATTTTATTGTTACGGTATTTGAACATATCTAAACTTTTACTCAATTACATGTTTCCACAAAATATGTCTCGTTTAAAAGCTCGCTAAGCGTTCAAAGTTTTACAAAAAAGTGACTATTTTTAGAATTTTTTTATATTCAATTTTTTCCAAACCTGCATCAAAATCAATGCAGTATGTCATTCATGAAGGTTTTGCATGTCTTCAAATTTAAAAAATGGTCCGCTAAATAATCTTTTATGACGTTAATTAATATTTAACCTAAGATTTTTTTGCAAATTTCGACAATTATTTTTAAAACATCTCCTCTGATTTTTCACCGGCCGCATCAAGCCCAAACTCCACAACAAGATCTTTCCACCTATTACCGTGGACTAATTCTTGTTAATATGGTCGTTGATTCAAATTCAAATATGCCGCAATGAGTCACTTCCGGTTTAACCTAGACAGCCATTACCTCGTTAACCGCTGAGCCCAATTTCTTTCAGGTTTTTATATGTTGTGTAGAATAGCATACTGAGGAAAACTTTGTGTAATTGTACATTTTCTCTAAAACTGTCAACTTCCGGTATGTTTATTGAGACCAAATGCAATCGCCATTTTCGGGTTGAAAATCAACGGAAAAACTCTTCTTCTCAAGTTCTACAAAGATAAGGCTTCATGTTTGCATGAAGTAAACATTAGGTAGTTGACTATGGGCGTTTGAAAAAATAAACGAGCTTGACCTTATCCAAGCGTCCACAGCATTGCAGTGCGATTGTAGAGTTTATGAAAAATAATCCTGCTGAAAATTCAGTTTATTGAGGACAGCCGTAAGCTCGTTAACCAGCAAAGCCAATTTACTTTCATTTTTGGATATGTTATGTAGAATAAAAAATTGAAACAATTCCCATTTTGTTCACAACTTTTTCTGTAAAACACGTCAAACTTCGGTTGGAAAATAAGGGACAAAAGTTCAAAAATGCAATTTTTCGACCCAAAAATCATTAAAAAAATCTTCTGCCCAATTTCTGTAGGCTAGAGACCTAATATTAAGCATGCCAGCATGCTGACATAAATGTCTACCAAGTTTTTAATGTGATGACCTTTACCTAATATCAAAAGGCACTCGGGGGCTAACAATCTAAAAATCTTCAAATGACTTATTGTAAAGTTCTGAAAGGCACTAAGACCCTGGTATTTGCGACTTTTGGTACGTTGAAAACTAAAGCGCTTACCAAGTGTTTTAAAATGACATGAACGAAGTAGCTTTTAGGTGAAAAGCCCGTCAAAATTGCCCGGTGACAATTTCTAGTTATTCTTATTCATTATTATTCTTCTTCCTGTTTTTTGTGGAACGCTTCATCGTTCAAACGGTAAGACATAGGATAAAACGATTTTCAGTATGTTAAAAACCATGTATCTGAAGGTGATCCATGAACAAAAATTAAGTAGGTCAAAATTTATTCAAAATGGCCGCCATGACGTAAAACACTACAAACCACAAAAACTGCTATACTCAAAAAGTATGAAAGCTATTTTCAAATCTGAAGGTATTTTTCTTGTAAGGAATGAACATATCTAACTTTCACCTATGACATGTTTCCACAAAATATGTCTTGTTTAAAAAGCTCGCTAGAGGTCAAAGTTTACAAAAAATGACTATTTTTTAAAAAAATTCAATATTCAATTTTTTGCCAAACTTTTTGCATTAAATCGATGCAGTATCTCATTCTGAAGTTTTGATGTCTTCAAATTGAAAAATTGGTCCACTAAAAATTTTTTATACGCTAATTAATATTTGACTAAAATTTTTTGCAAATTCCGACAATTATATTTTTAAACATCTCTCTGATTCCACCAGTCCGACCAAGCCCAATATCACACAAGATTTTCCACTTATCACCGTGACCAATTCTTGTTAATATGGTGTTGATCTTGAATTCAAAATATGGCGCAATTGACGTCACTTCCGGTTTAACCTAGACAACCATAACTCGTTAACCACCTGAAGCCAATCTCCTTTCATATTTTTTAGTTATGTAGAATAAGCATACTGAGAACTTTTTTGTAATTGTACATTTTCTCTAAAATGTCAACTTCCTGTTAATCATTGACTCATAATGCAAATTCGCGCACGTTTTCGGTTGGAAAATCACGAAAACAACTTCTTTATCAAGTTCTACATGGTATAGAGGCTTGCATATGAGCATGAAGTAAGCTTAGGTAGTTGACTATCGGGTTTGAAAACATAAAACGAGCTTTGACCTTCATCCAAGGTCACAGAGTGCGTGTGATTGTAGAGTTATGAAAAATAATCCTGTGAAAAATTCAGCTCATTTGAGACAGCCGTAGCTCGTTAACCACAGAGCCAATTACTTTTCATTTTGGATATGTATGAGAATCAAAAATGAAACAATTAATTTCGTAACAACTTTTCTGTAAAAACGTCAACCTTCCGGTTGGAAATAAGGGACAAAGTTCAAAAAATGCAATTTTTCGAACAAAATCATTAAAAATCTTCTCCAATTTCTAGAAGGCCTAGAGACCTAATATTAAGCATGAAGCATGTCTGACATCAATGCCTACCAAGCTGTTTAATGTGATTGACCTTGACCTATATCAAAGGGCACTCGGCTAACAATCCTTAAAATCTTCAAATGACTTATTGTTAAAGTTCTGAAAGGCCTAAGACCTGGTATTGGACTTTTGGTACGTTGAAACTAAGCGCTACCAAGTGTGTTATGAAGACTTGAACGCCCAGTAGCTTTTAGGTGAAAAGCCCGTCAAATTGTCCCGGTGACAATTTCTAGTTCTTATTATTATTATTCTTATTAGGGTTTTTCACTTTTTGGTGAAAAGACCTATTGTTTTCGTTAAGTTTCTTATTAGGGCTTTTCACTTTTTGGTGAAAAGACCTATTGTTTTCGTTAAGTTTCTTATTCTTCTTATTATTATTATTCTTATTATTCTTCTTCCTGTTTTTGTGAACGCTCTCTCGTCAAACGTAACACACAGGTTAAAAATGATTTCAGTATGTTTTAACCAAACATCTGAAGGTGTTCCATGAACAAAATTAAGTAGGTCAAAAAATTCCAAAAATGGCCGCCATGACGTAAAACCTAAAAACCAGAAGAAAACTGCTATAACTCAAAAATATGAAAGCTATTGCAAATTCTGAAGGTATTTAATTGTAGGGAATGAACATATCTAACTTTTACCCATGACATGTTTCCACAAAATATGTCTTGTTAAAAAGCTCGCTAGAGGTCAAAGTTTACAAAAAAAGTGACTATTTTTTAGAATTTTTTTATTATTCAATTTTTTCCAAATTTTTTCCATTGCATTCGATGCAGTATCTCATTCTGAGGCTTTGATGTCTTCAAATTAAAAAAAAATAGTCCACTAAATAATTTTTTATGACGTAATTAATATTTAACTAAGATTTTTTTTCAAATTTCGACAATTATATATTTTAAACATCTCCTCTGATTCCACCAGTGCGATCAAGCCCAAACGCACTACAAATCTTCCACTTGTCACCGTGACCAATTCTTGTTTAATATGGTGTGGATTCAAATTCAAATATGGCCGCAATGACGTCACTTCCGGTTAACCTAGACATCCATAACTCGTTAACCACTAAGCCAATTCCTTTTCATGTTTTTTGTATGTTATGTAAATAGCATACTGAGAAAACTTTGTAATTGTACATTTTTCTCTAAAAATGTCAACTTCCGGTTTTATCATGACTCATAATGGAAATTCGCCATTTTCGGTGAAACTCGCCGAAAAAAATCTTCTTGTCAAGTTCTACATAGTATAGAGGCTCATGATTTGCATGAAGTAAGCTTAGGTAGTTGACTATCGGGTTTGAAAAATAAACGAGCTTGACCTTCATCCAAGGTCACAAAGTGCGTGTGATTGTAGAGTTATGAAAATAATCCTGTGAAAATTCAGCTCATTGAGACAGCCGTAGCTCGTTAACCACAAAGCCAATACTTTCATTTTTGGATATGTTATGTAGAATCAAAAATGAAACAATTCATTTTGTTACAACTTTCTGTAAAACATCAACTTCCGGTAGGAAATAAGGACAAAGTTCAAAAAATGCAATTTTTCGACAAAATCAATAAAAAATCTTCTTATCAATTTCTAGAAGGCCTAGAGACCTAATATTAAGCATGAAGCATACTGACATAAATTGCCTACCAAGTTTGTTAATGTGAATGACCTTGACCTATATCAAAGCGCACTCGGCTAACAATCCTAAAAATCTTCAAATGAATTATTGTAGAGTTCTGAAAGCCCTAAGACCTGGTATTGACTTTTGGTATGTTGAAACTTATAAGCACTGCCAAGTGTTTTATGAATGACTTGAACGGAGTAGCTTTAAGTGAAAAGCCCGTCAAATTGTCCCCCGGTGACAATTTCTAGTTCTTATTATTATTATTCTATTATTATTATTCTTCTTCCTGTTTTGTGAACGCTCTATCGGTCAAACGGTAAGACATAGGATAAAAATGATTTCAGTTATTGATAAACCATGTATCTGAAGGTTTCCATGAACAAACTAAAGTAGGTCAAAAATTCCAAAATGGCTGCCATGACGTAAACCTAAAAACACAAAAACTTGCCTATAACCAAAAAAGATGAAAGCTATTTTTAAATCTGAAGGTATTTTATTGTGCGGGAATGAACATATCTAACTTTTACTCATTACATGTTTCCACAAAAATAGTCTCGTTAAAAAAGCTCGCTAAAGGTCAAAGTTTACAAAAAGTGACTATTTTAAGAATTTTTTTATTAATTCAATTTTTTTCCAACCTTTTGCATCAACATCAATGCAGTATGCATTTTGAAGGTTTTAAATGTCTTCAAATTAAAAAATTGGTTCCACTAAATAATCTTTTATTTGACGTAATTAATATTTAAACTAAGATTTTTTTGCAAAATTTCGACAATTATTTTTAACATCTCCTTCTGATTTCACCAGTCCGATCAAGCCGAAACTCACCACAAGATCTTCCACCTATTACCGTGACTAATTCTTGTTAATATGGTGTTGATTCAAATTCAAAATATGCCGCAATGATGTCCACTTCCGGTTTTAACCTAGACAGCCATTTACTTCGTTAACCACTGAGCCAATTCTTTTCAGTTTTTTATATGTTGTGTAGAATAGCATACTGAGAAACTTGTTAATTGTACAGTTTTCTCTCAAATGTCAACTTCCGGTTGTTTATTGACTTCATAATGCAAAATCGCCATTTTCGCGTGAAAATCACGAAAAAACTCTTCTTCTCAAGTTCTAACAATAGTATAGAGGCTTCATGTTTTGCATGAAGTAAACTTAGGTAGTTGACATCGGTTTGAAAAAATAAACGAGCTTGACCTCATCCAAGGTCACAGAGTGTGTGCTCGATTGTAGAGTTATGAAAATAATCCTGTGAAAAATTCAGTTTATTGAGACAGCCGTAGCCTCGTTAACCCACACTGCCAATTACTTTTCATTTTTGGATATGTAATGTAGAATAAAAAATGAAACAATTCATTTAATTACCACCTTTTCTGTAAAACGTCAAATTCCTTTGGGAAATTAAGGAACAAAAGTTAAAAAATCAAGGCCGCAGGTCTCCCAAAACACGCACCTCGCAGTGGCATTACAAGCTACACACCGCCTAGCCTACATGCTGAGCGGCCGTCCTTGGAGGACGTCCTTACAAGATCCGACTCGTTAATCGGAGTTAATGATCAAACAAACAAACAAAACAAACTTAAGCTTTAATTCTAAACTACACCTTCAAATGACTCATGATGTTCTAGAAGGCGAGTTATTATTTGGCGGATTTGGATAAAAACGATGAAAATTCTACGAAAAATATCTTCTTGTCAAGTTCTACATAGTGTAGCAGGGCTTGATATGTGCTATGAAGTTAAGCTTAGGTAATTGACTATAGTTTGAAAAAATAAAACGAGCCATGGACCTAGTGCGTTGTGCACGAACTATTGAAATAATCTTTGTGAAAATTTCAGCTCATTTGAGACAGCCGTAGCTTCTGTTAACCAACAAAGCCAATATCTTTCATTTTTGGATACGTTATGTAGAATAAAAAATGAAACAATTAATTTCATTACCACCTTTCTGTACAACGTCAACTTCCGGTTGGAAATAAGGAACAAAGTTAAAAAAATCAAGGCCGCAGTCTCCCAAAACACGCACCTCGCAGTGCATTATAAGCTTAACACACCGCCTACATGGAGGCATCGTCCTTACATGACCCTGGCTGTTAATTACGGAAAAAGTTCAAACAAAACAAACAAACAAAATAGCTTAAATCTAAATTAAACCTTTTTCAAAACACTTCATTGATGTTCTAGAAGGCGACAGTGTAATTCTTGCGGATTTGGATATTAAAAACCGGAAATGAAAAAGACGAGGTAACCATCGACAAAAGTCCTTTGGTTTAGAATATCGATTTTATTCCATGTTTAAATCACCGGATATAATCAGTTAGGTCCATTTAAAACGACACTGAAAAGCCTCATGATAAGCTATAATTAACACGGTACCACTTGTACATTATATTATTCAATGTTTTCTTAACATATACATGATCAATAAGCGTCCCCTTCTCAGTCTGTTGGTTTCTCTCACCAATTGCTTTGTAGCCATAAGACTCCATAGTGTTTTCACAGATGATGTTTAAATATGTCTGATTGAAATCACCTAGAATTATTGAACTCTATTATCGTCAATTTGCTTCATTAAATGTATCAATTTCTTTTTAAAGTTCTGAATGCCTGTACGGACGGTGGCCGATACATGTAATGACAATGACAGTTTTAATCATAAAAGCAATATATTTCAAAATCATTCACCTCCAGGAATATACGATTGAATTCGCATTGTTGTCTACTTGAACACTGCTACACCGCCATGTTCGGATTGCTTCTGTGTCATCTGAGTAGCTGAATGACAAATTTTTCTGGGTTGACAATGTAAATCAAAGTTTGGAACATGATATTGTCGTAAGTATCAGTCTACTAGCCAGGTTTCTGTCAAACAAACATAATCGGCTTCGAGCATTTGTTTATTACCACGTACATCTCGTAAGTGCGGAATTAATCCTTCAGTGTTATGATAAATAAGGTTTGTTGAATTTTGAACAGTTTGCTGCATTTGTAGTAATGTAAAATTGGGCATTCTTTGGCAAAGTGAATCCTTATTTTTGGATTGGGAGAAAATCATTTTCTGGTTAAAATGTATGCATTTGAAAGTTCCTTTGACAGACGTTACTCTACTTAATGCTCACATACGCTTGGCCTGCGCAAATTTTACCAAAACAAATAACAGCTTTAATCAGTTGTAAGACCTTGGACTTTATGAACAGTACATGCCATGCAAGTTTCAAGGAAATTGACGTCTTACATTTCTATTGTTTTTACCCCGTACTTCCTCCTGACGTTTCTATTTTAACCAATATATTCCCACCTCCCAATATTTCTACCATTTATTTTCCAACTTTTTTTATTGTCAAAAAATAAACTTCAAACAAATTTACTGATTTTGCTGTTCTCTTCATTACCAATCCTTTTTACTGTTCCGAATGGACACCATTAACGATCCATCAGAAACATCTACATTTGACGGTAAAGCATTGACACGAGCACCTACTGACAACCATAATGAATCTGGGCAAGCTACATGTCTTTTCTGGCGTCGCGGGACCTCATTTCTTGTCAATTCCTTCCACTGCGTTCATCTTTAGTCCAAGTCTTCTGCATCAATACAAAAGAAGGGGTCATCCGCAAAATTTTCGTGTAATGCATTCAAATTCATGTGGTATTCCACCTGATCATTACATGCAAATATTTATGTATTAAGCGTTTACTTTGTTCCACCCAGGTTTCTCTCGCTGGATAAGCATTTTGTATATTTCATTACATTAAGCGCTTCATTTTTTGGCTTTGATACGACATCGGTTTTAGTACTTTTGCAAACTCCTGGTCATCCTTCTGTCCTCATTACTTCTTCTAATTCCAACAATGAGAAATTATCATTCCATAAGTCATAATAAATATCTCTTGTATTACAAAGCTTTTCCCTTGACTGGGGGGAGCTGGCTAGAAATCGCCTACAAGCTAATACCACTGACCTTACCCAAATGGGAGAATGATCACCTGTTTGTTTTATTTTGTCTCAAGCGTCCGTAACAATAATGAGAGCAGTTTTGTCAACCATTGCATATCTCATCGATTATGAGAAGGTTGCAACTGACCAAGTTTACTTCGCATGTGTTAAATTTCTTTCCATCACCAAGTGGTATGATAATTCGATTTAGCATCTACAGGTATCGAAATATGCGTATGAATAGTTTGAAACCGCCTAATGTAAAAGCTGCAACACCAGTTGGTAAGCCAACTAACAAACTGAAATATCATCTGCGATTTTGCAATGTAGGTGCAAAAAAGCCTAGGACCTTCATAATAGCATGGCCTTTAATCAAATGACTTATTTCCTTGTACCCAGCTCCTCCAGTTAGATACCATGTAGTGGTTCAGGATTCAAGACCATATAGTTTATGACAGCCACCATTGCCCGAATCCTGTAGACACTTGTGTTGTTTTTGAATTCATTTGAATCTTAGCTATAGTTAAACCTTCATTCTCTTGACACAACAGCAGGGAAACATATATTCTTACATCTACATTTTTCTTATTGCACTGTAAATCTGGTATTTTCTTTATTACTCTTCTGTATCGTCTCCTGAATTACATTTTCTAAATCACATTCGATTCGTTGTACTTCTGCATTCCGGACAAATGAGTGCCCAAGCATCTTTCTTGCGGTTCAAGATTTTACCAAAATACTTTTTGTGCTTCTCTAATGCATCTACATCCTTTCAAAAAGTTACGCGTTAGCATCTACTAATGACTTGACCTCTTTTAAACTGTTCATTCTCCCTTCCGAATTTGACATATGCCTGTGTTGTAAAACTCTTCGTGAGTTTCCAAAACCATTTGTTTAACTTTGGGAGATCCGTTTCCTAAATACACAATAAAAATAAAGGCAATACAGTTGAAGAATAGCATTGAAAATATTATCTCTGCGGTTTAACGTGTGACTGAAACTAGGGTATCTATTACAGCAAGTCTGTTTCGTTGATCGCTTCATTTACAAACCCCAAAACCATTTTTAGAGTATGGACAATATCCGATGCTTTAGAATCTTTGGGGACACTTCACTTGATGATAATTACATCATATATTCGGAACCCAAAAAAAAACGTACCAAGACAGATTTGTTCCAAACGTCTTTACAGTCTTAGGTCTGCTTTTGTAACCTGTCAACCAGGTTAGTCATCCATATATTGCTGTCATCGATCTCTGCGATTGTTTTTTTTATAACAGATTAACGGAAAGACTCATTCGCTACAGCGGTTATCACCCAATGGCATCGTATGAATTGAACTTTTTCTTGAACCTTGTTTTAGTTTCAAGTTATGCAAACCTAAATGTAGCTTTCCTGTGCACTTACTTCGCGATGATGAAGATACACACTTCCAATTTTTTTTCATGGCCTTTCTGCATCACAGTTCCCTCCTTTAGCTTCCAGCTCTGAGCATGATCAAGTATTTGACTGATTCCCTTCGGCTTTTGGAAATGTAGCCACTATGTATACAACGCATGCGTATGCGTCGGTTTATAATACTGACATATCCATATTTGCATACCAACATCGCTAGTAAGTGTGGCGTATGTACTGGTTTGTCCAAGGTTTCATTTACAATCTCTCTTCAGAACCCAACATTTGTTTTTTTCGTGAGGGCTAATTACATGCTTGCTTTCAAAAACAGATTGTGTCAATCCTAGTTCATGAAAAATGGTTTCAACTGTTTCAGTATCATGGTCTGCAGATGTTATCCGTTCCCACAAAGAATTCAATGTAGCTTTTGCCATTTCAACAGTCATATTTCCAATTTTCATGTTATGTTGAGCAAAAACCTCTTCAAACTCTTTCTGCACTCATGTGGGGTTCCTGACTTTTTTAATTGTCTTTCGAAATTGCTTTTTAGGCTGAAACAAATGTCTTAGCTGATGGTGGTCTAGGAAAGTTAAATCGACATGCTTTTCCACCCTTTTTACAAGACTTAGAATGTCGTTTACTATGTTGTTGGACACTTGTAACTATTTCGTGCAAGTCTGTTTCGCTATCCGAAGGCATTCTACATGTAACATATCTGTTAAACCAAAAATCGAACTATATCCTGCATCCATCATGCTTTGTCCCAATTGTGGGCACATTCTCTACCAGAATAAACCAATGAGTGTGCGGGGAGACCCTCTCTGTTTGAATTCAACTCTATAGAAATAGTCCCAATAACGTTTTACCCTATTGGATTAGCGGTCTTGGACATGCATAACCATCCTTAGGAAATAGTTGAAAGCGGTGTTCAAACATTCTAGCTACTGCTTATAGGACTTGCTTTTCAATACATCGTTGTTTCTCTTTCCATCCTAAGATTTCTATTTTCTTTTTATTCATTTTGCTGATTTAAAATTGCATTTCCATTACTTCGGTCCACCTCATTTCATGCTGCCGAAAATGAACAAAAACCATGTTGAAGCCCAAGCTGCGTAGCCATTAGCAAACAATCTTTTTGTGTTGCTTGCCAACACGGTGTGTGTACCTTTATTGGTTTAGGACTTGTAAACCTTCGTCCATTTTTTAGGACGGGGATTTAACATTTTCATGGCTTTTTTAATGTTTCCGAAGCTGACCATTTTTTCCATCTTGACCAATCCACTAGTTCCTTTTTCTTAAAGCTATCGAAACATTGAACCACTTGTTGGTAATTTCTGATATGTATGTGGGCAAAAAATTATAAAAATCGGTGTTTTTGCAAAAACCTATTGTCTGCATCATCAATCTGGTATGCAAAATACCTACATTTAACGTTTATGTTAATATTCACGTTCATCACTGAAAACATTTCTCCGTCCGGAAATAATACAGAAATGCTTTTGCTTCAATCCCGCTTTTCCATTTAGAATTACTTATTGGGTTGTTTTTCTCGCATGAAGCTACTGAAAATATTTTGGTCAAAATACTTGATCCGAGAACTTCTTGTCCTATATCTACAGGGTAACAAGTATCCAATGCGCAAAGCGCTGTAATGCAATTATCAAACACCCCGTCCCAATCGTGAAAAGCCCGTCAAATTGTCCCGGTGACAATTTCTAGTTTTATTTTTATTTGTTTATTTATTCATTTTTTCTTGAAAATGGATAATGAGATATTTTTTCGTTTTTGTTTGTATCATGCTGACAATAAATCCCTTGTTCTTAATATGAAACTTCACGAGATGCATGCAGTTGTTATATCCAAGACTTGCTATTATGATTTATCAATCAACATCGAAGGTTTACTATATGAATCATTGCGAAAATAGCATCAATTATGTCAACATAAATATACTATAGAACTCATTTCACAATGACTGTATTTTTTGTGATTTCGAGGGATACTGCTGTGATTGTAAAAAATTAATTTGCAAAATAATAAGCTATGTTTAATTTTGTACTCAGATAACAAATATTTGATTACTTAAAATTCATTCTTCAGTTTTAAGACTGGTGCGTGAAGAATTTGTTGAAGCATTAACATAAACAGCAGTAGGATATATACGTAAAAATTAAATATGATATCGCTCATGCTTGCAAAAATGATATTGTTCTTTTTAGCCGATAGTTTTCTATTCTAGAGATTGATAATGAACTATAGTTTTTGAACCATTTCAGTTATTCGCGCAATGATTTGTCCGTTCATGTTTTCTTTAATTAATTCGGATCTTCTCTGGTAAGAAGTAAAACGAATCCTAGGACTATTTGGTATATTGATTGTCGCTTGACATTTAATAATTGTGATTCAAAAATAGCTATGTATTTGACACTATGAGTGATTTTACCGGAATTTCGTACTTTTGATCATAAAGTGAATTCTACCAAATTAGTTATCTATTCAGAATGATTGATTAAATACTTGACAAAGCCTTGTTTAATTTGAAAAAAAATTAGTAGTACTGTAATATTCACACACACAATCCATTCTATTTGCTCAGAATATTAACATATTTTACACCTAATTTGAAGATCAAAATACCTCATTTTTACCATTTTCGAAGCATTTTACTCTTTATTACAAAACAAAGTTCTGATGACAAGGTTTTTCTGATACTTTGCAGCTTAAAAGAAACAAGGTTGAAACAAAATTCAAAAACTAGTTTAAAATTGGGGACCAGTGAGTTTAACGTTTTGTTCCGTTATAATAGTTATTTACCAGCATTGCTTGTTAAAAAATTCTAAAATCTAACATGTAAAAATACAAAAATAAAGAGAAATAGGTCACAATTTAACACTTAAATGCTTAATATCTTTTATGGATTGATATAGCTAATATATCGTTGCTATGGCAATTTAAGCGAAAACGCTGAAGTGGAAAAAGTGTATGAACACTGTTTCAAAATAGCCGGTGAATATGACATTTCTTAAAATCATTCGAAAAAAATTCTACATATGATATTATTCTAATTTTGCCATAGTTTTCATATGACAATGTGCTACACATATAGACAATTATTATTTGAAAAGCACCGATAAAAATGAAAACTATTGCATCAAGAATCATACGAGACATAAAATAGACTCAAATGTCATTTGTATCACAAATGGAAATACAAATGTTAAAACAGTGTTATTGAAATATGGGAGGTGTAGTTTGTATCTTTTATTGGCGAATATTTCACAGCCTGCCATATAAATGACATTTTCGTCATCTAATTAGTGTACTTTTGACGCTACGGCACGAGACAGCTTATGCTATAAATAGTATATTTCACTAGGCTTGTTACGAGTGTGTAATAACAAATGAATTATTGATAAATTATAAGCATGACAAGACCCGCTTCTTTTGTTTAAGACAGGTAAGCATGCGACAAATCGTACATCAATGTTATGTTGTTTATCATCATTTAAATGTTTACTAGCCTGACGTTAATGGCTTTAAATACTTGCATATCTGATTTCATATACGTTGAACTCTGATAACTATCAATTGAAATTCTTTAAGAAAAACAAAGGTCATATATAAATATGTAAAATGTAATATGTGTAACATGTCTTTGTCTATAAATAATTCATTTTCGTAAATGTTACATGACATGTGTTTAATACATGAAATATAAAACATTATGTTTAATTAGTAAAGTAATAACTATCAAATATGCACACGCTTGATTGATATATGCAATGACGCAATATCATTCATTTTAAAGATACGTAAAAACTTCTAGGAATAGTCGGTGTTCAAAAGATATGTTAGTGATGGGCTGCTCCTGATAATGTCAGGGGTCACATAATGTGTGTTTGCTTTCGTCCCAGTAAAGGTACCAGTTACTAGTAATTACTATCACACACCAGGGTGACACAATGTCTGAGTTTATTAGCCATTGTGGTTAAATGTAACGTTGTCAAATTACATGTCTATGTCACAGACGAATTTAGATATATATTCATATATTATGCAACATGCATTTCTAAAACGTCACATTTGTAAGCGGGGCGATCAGCATGCAGCGTCATGTACTGTAAAAGGTGAGATAGCTAAATCTTTTTAAAAGTAAGTATCTGCTTATTTACTACGCAATTGACTCAAATGCACTGTTATTTGTATATTGTTTTTACTTATTGAAGCAAGCTTCACATACGTACTCCACTCTGTTGGTTGGCATTATCCATTACATCTAGTGCAGTTACATGATAGTCTCCTCAACTAATGTAAGCAATAAAAATCGCTTAATTGCATAATAAATATACTAACCAGTTTTGCTTGATGGTGTAGTCTTATAATAATTATTACAAATGTACTTTTGTTAGCTCTGTCTTGATATTTTCTAGTTTTCACGGAGTGGTATTTTTTAAAACTAACATCTTTTAGCAATGCATACACTTCTTTTTAAATCAAAATAGTTTTAGACAACTTTCACTAATATCTATTTTTTTATTCCATTCTCTTGGTACACTTGTCAAAATTTTATACATTTCGAGTTTTGGTAATCTTGAGTCGTCTTCCATTATCAATACTGGATGACTGACGAGTTCGATGAGGCCCAATACTTGTAATCACGATAATCGCATAAATCAAATAAATTGCAAAAAAGAGAAAGTAGATATTAAACAAATATTGGGCACGAAGCGGTATCCTTAAGCATTTTGGTTGAAATCAAGACGGATTCGTGATGGCTATAAGTTAACACTTCAAAGGGCAACGTGTTTCATTGTTTTAAAATGATCTGAAAATAATTTATTCTATCATATACAGTATATCAAATTGGTATTTTTTTGCTTTTACAGATGACAACATAGCACAGTTCAGTTGAGACTACTAAAAGGTAAATTTATTTCTGTGGCATTACTGCATAATATTGCAGGCATTTGATGAAATCATAAAAAACAAATATTAATATTAAAACGATGATACATTCAAGTTTGGAGACTGTTTAATTGTTCTGTTATGTTCGGTTTTTATCTTGCAGAACCGCTAATAGAGTTATGATGTATATGGATATATATACATAATCATAGTCTGCCGACAGATGTCATGGGACGAGAGCGTGTTAAAACTGTCTATCGTCGTACAGTATATGCTAACATAGGACAGAATCATAAAAGTTTTAAATACATTGCTTTGTGCATTTACTCGACTCATTATAATTCATAAAATATTGTTTCTGTTAGGTTCATATGCATTTAACATGGCCTTGCCTTAGTCCAAATATGAAAATAGAAAACTCAAAAATATTAACTCTTTACTTGACATTGGGCGAAAAAATTATTTGGAAACACGACAAAAAATGTATATATTAATTTACAACTGTTCAGAATAATCTAACGATATTGTTTTCGTTCTTAAGAGATACATAAATAGATAGCTAAATATAACAAGGTGTTTCGAGAGAAGAAGTTTTAACTTGATATGAAACCTTTGTAAATACCAGAGATATTAGGAGTATTATAAATCATTACATTATATAACTTACAATAAAAATAATTACTGATAGTAAATATGGTTGTTTATTATTTAAGATTGAATGAATTTCCAGACAGTCTTAGTACAGCAATTAAATGATAGAAGAAGCTGTTTTTTTGTGATATGAAGAATACATGTATAATTTACATTTAAACAATTACGAATACAAATATTTATAAAGCAGAATAACCCACATGCTTTATCATGTATTCTGTATGAATGAAGGCATTGTTTAGAGTATATTACAGAAAGAGATTTAAAAGCTTTGCTAGTCCCCCATGTATATACATTATAAGCAAAACATACAAGCTTACAAGCAATTGCATTATTATTCAATGTCACACTCTCTTGTTCAACGTGTTTTTTATAATCTTGTAATTCACTTTACAGAGAACAATGAGAGCGGCTATTGTTTTTATACTGGCTGTGGTAGTCTATATGGCAAAATCACAGACAGTCCAGCCAGATGAAACAAAGCCAATATCGACTACACCCCCGGGACTTGACTCCCCGAGGGGTAGGGATCCTGGAGTCCGACCATGGGGATTTTACAGGAGAGGAAGACATCCGGTGATACAATACGACGGTAGATTCTTTTTCTTTTGTAGTATTCTGGGCCGAGGAGCTTCCACGTTTGTTCAGTTGAATGACCTTGACCTTAATTCAAAGTTACAAGGGTTAAATGGGTTTAAATCTCACACCTGATATTTAAGTCTGTAGAATGCTGGAGTTAAGGAATCGCTGATGTGAGAGAATTTTGGAGTGTTAGAGGGTGGATGCGGAGTAGGGGAACGGGGGGGGGGAGTAATAGGAATTGGTAATTGGTAAAATGATGAATATAATTTGGCAAACGTATTGTTGATATTGACAAATCTAAACCAATGTGTTTGCACAGATTACTATTACGACTACTTTGGGATGGGGAGGGGCTGTTCCTGCTCACCATACAGATGTCGTACTCGATTTGCCTTCAGAGGAAGATGCAGAGGGAGATATCAGCGACCAGGATTCCGATGTTGTTATTTTGGATTCCGTGGAGAATTTGGAGATTATGACTTTGATTTTTTTGATTGATTAAACTATAACTACTGAACAGTCATTTCAATTGTTTAATAGAAAACATCACTCTTAAATGTGGTGATGGAATTAATACATATATCGCAAATGTCAGCCATTTTCAGGAGCATTTCATGAAGTGGAAATTGGTTTCAGTAAATTAAAATGTAGTAAGTATTCTTAATTATGCTATTTAAGAGAACAAATATTGTTTTTTCTTATTTTTAATATAATTGTGTTAATGTTAGTGGAAAAGTGCAATAAAATATAACATACTTAATATGTTCATATTCAGTTATTTATGTCTTTAATTAGGGATAGATTTAAAAAAAACCAACAATCTACCTTATATCCACGTAGATGAGATACATGTAAATTGCCCATAATGAAATAGCGCAGCAACAGAATTGTCGATGAAGATATGGGATTGAAGTGGATTCCTCCCACTATTTATTGATATAGTTTTTCAAGCCCTGGCATGCCTAATTATACTTGTTTACCTTTTGAACTGAAACATGCGGCGTAGCCGTGACGTACATTGTCGATATCGTCATTAATTTTAACGTGCGGTCAACGGACCCATGCTCATGCCGCGTCGAAAATGCTTCTTCTGAGACTAATATTTAGTTTTTTTGTCTTTGCATAAGGTAGGAAAAAATGTTATTCCGAATTTTTAACTCTCATATTTCAACCCTCGGGAAAATCAACGAATGTCCAAACCTCGGCAAACCTCGAGCTGGATATTCTTGAATTACCTCGCGGGGTTGGTGTCGTTATCATACCCAGAAGATTCTTCCACTATCAACCAGCAGCCGAGGCTAGGTTGTTTGTGGAAGTGTTGAATAGACAGGTGTATCTTCATCAGATTATGTATTCTTTTGGATCGGACAGGTTTAAGTTAACTTCAATGGTCAGCAAAAGTCGTGCCGAGTGCTATCACCTTAAACTACAATAATATATTGCACGTGACATGATATTATATAAAACCTAATCTTGTATAACGGTAGGCATTGCTTAAACAATTTCGGAAAATAATGTCATTTTACTAAATTTGATTTAACGAATTTTAGCATAGAAATCGACAACATAAAATGCCTCTCTCTGAAATTCTAAAGGGATTTTGATATTAAGTTCCAGTATTCGTTATTTTCTCATATAATATCATAGTCCGCTAAACCTGCCTATATTATTAGGCTTTTATTTGTTTACCCAATATATAAATGATATAATACTAGCCGAACATATAAAACGATTTAAAAAAAAAACCTAAAAATATAGACAGGTTCAGCGGACTACAGAGACCATTGCCCGTTTTGCTTTGTTTCATATAGGAAATTTCCGTTTAAAATAAAATTTGATATTTTTTCTAATAAAACTATATTTTTACGATATTGCCACCGTTTTAGAAAAAAATGTCTATGCTAACTTATCTCCTGTAAATATGATTTGTATCACATTATAATTTGGCAATATTGGATTTATTGAAATCTAGACCTTATTGCATATTACTAAGTACATTTCATAAGGACTTTGTTTCAGCTGAATTTAAAGCGTGGTGACTTCTTTGTTGTTTTCTACAGTGGTGATTTCTTTGTTGTTTTCTACAGTGGTGACTTCTCTGATAGACACATAGTGAGTGTGGTAATGGACTGGAACACCTAGAACAGATGGAGGTTACAGTGAAAATAAACAAACATTACTTATATCAGTATAATGCTGTTCGACAGATATCAGTAGTGATCCATTTTGAACTTTTTTGTTTGGCTAGGATAGGAGAAATATTAGTGCCAATGTTATATTAGTCCCAATGATAATTGACTAGCTACACTAGATTTGTAGCGTCTTCCATCAGACATCGACATATTAACCTTATACCCCAATTGTAATATTTATCGATTTCAGCTTTTACAAGTATTTTTAATACTTTTTAAATTACAGAACGTGTGAGATGATTAAAGAGTAAATATATCAACATTTTTCTCTACGCCGCGAGAAAAGACGCCGCTCCGATATGCTCCTCTTTGAAATGTTCCATTGTGGGAAATAACTCCTTGAGGGAGGTCTAGTGGTTGGCAACCCTAGTGATATATGAGATGTTCTCGTCACAGATGAACATACTGATATCGTGGATGTATATAATTGAATAATTTAATCACGCATTCATACCAAAGTTTAACAATGTTAAACAATTATGTCAAATGTGAATACATTAACCATTTTCACTTATGCATTTTGCTTATGTTTTGTATCTAGATGATGATGAATACGACACAGAAGTTACAAAGAAGATAAAAGTAAAAAGCAGCATATGACGTATTGTAAGCATGAAGCAAACATGAAGATGCAACATATTAAGATACATGAATTTTCGCTTTTAGCGTCTTTTCAAAAATGTGTTGGATGGCAAAGATGATTTATCGCTGAAAAGATGATTTATCGCTGAAAAGATGATTTATCGCTGAAAAGATGATTCGGTCTAATAAACATCATGTACAACAAACCCAATATCTAGGCAACCCTGGAGTTCTGATAGCGACTCATCAGGATTTGTATCCAAAGCCCATTATTCATATTTATCAACGTAATAAAATGTATTTCCTTAAATAAAACAATTCATATATTTAAAAAAAAATCTCTAGAAAACTGACTTCCGTCAGAAATGGCCCCACCCCCTGCTAGGCTGACCTTAATAGTCAAATGAAATGTAGCGTACTGGTGCGTGATCGTTATATTTCATTTTACGACCATGAGGCCGCTAGGTTTTCAAACATGGTGAAAATAGAGCTTTAGCGAGTGTCTTTTGTAACTTTTAAAAATAACTTACGAGTGTGGAATAAATTCCATATCCAATAACCACGAGTCGTGTGACCTGTTTCTACCACAATTATATCCATTTTTAGCCGATAGAAATACGACGAGGATAAGGTAACGTGTGTTTGCAAAGATATGCAAATAAGATGTAGTGACATTTTCATCAGCGAAAAGGCACTAATTAATATTCAAAAGTTATATTTTGATAAAGAACCCATTCATAATAAAGTCTTCGAATTGGGAACAACTTTATGATGAAATAGTTCTCATTTATCGTATTATTCAAGTTATCTTTTCAAGGTTACTTAGAATATAACACCTTTTGTCGGACTATATAAAAAACATGCGCACGGCAAAGCTGTGCCGTTTGCTTCCCGCCAAATAATCATCAAGCCATTGTAATTAAGTTCAAGTCCTTTTCAGACTAATTTACTCTGCCAAACTCACCAGGTTGCTGCAGCCATTTTCAATTTGAAGCCTTATTAAAACTCGGTGTCCCCAAAAACCATGTCTACATGTTTTCGCTGATATCAAATATGGCTTTATAACGGTGGACATGTACATACTAGGGACGAACAGACGGACAGATAAACAGACAGAGAGATAGACAGACAGACAGACACAATAATCATTATCAGGCTAATGAATCTGTGATATACTGCTGTTACATGTAACGAACACTTCAACTGTTGATTCATATAAAAAATTGAGTAACATCAACATTAACTATGATAATGGGAAAACAATGCGGAATTCCAACAGAAAATTGAAAGTGTAGCTGTATTTCACATTTGCACTGTTATAATTGTGTTACGCGCTAACATTTGAACCTGTCAGTCCTGGTGCTATGTACACATTTTCATGTTTTTTTTTTATAATTTACTTTTCAAAATGCCATTTCAGTTTTTATTTAGTTTGAAACAGGTGAATATCTCTTTTATCATGATATGAACAGTGATATACAGTATGTACTGTGAACTGAACGTTTTACTCGTGTCTATTCTTATCAAACCTGTATATACTATTTCATATCTAAACATATAAACCCTTTTAACTTTGTATATAAAACTGGTCCAGATAAAGGATGTCCGACTACTTATCTGACATTATCTCTTTGCCGAAGGTTAAACTATGCACGATACCCATTAAACAGGTGAACAGAACATCACATACGTGGATTAATCATATTTTTCTACCACCAACTAGGATAGAAATACAAACTCAACATTCAGATAAACAAACATTCCAGGTCATGATTTCGCGTATGCATATGTACTTTAGATGAACAGTGCTTGTGGAAATCGCTAAAGGTCAAATGAAGAAAAAAAAGGAAAAAAGAAAAAAGTCGTATACATGTAAATAACTGTCATCATGGCATTTTCAAACCCTTCGTATGATGTTAACTTAACCTGAATACAGGAAGTTATTTTTATGGCTTTGATATGTATTCATGAGCATCTGAGCATTAAAGTTTCAAGTGCGAACCCGAGATGTTACGCTGATGGGCTAATTTTATCCTCAGCATGTTCCTTGGATGCCAAAGATGTTTATCAAACAAAAAAGAATAAAAATATCCGAAAATTCAATTGATATTGAAATTGCTATAGTTTCATTAATTTCTCCTTAGCAAGAACGCAACGGATCATTGCAGCAGACACATCAAGAATTAGCTGAATTATGTATACACTTCAAGCGAAATCGTGAAATTTGCGATGAAATTTCGCGATATTTTTACATCAAGTTTTTTTTCTTCAATAATTGGTAAAGTGTATCAAATCATTGAATTTGGTTAATAGTCGGTTATATTCGTAGGCCGATATTTTGGCCTACGGAAATAACCGACTATTAATCAAATTCAATTATTTGATACACTTTACCAATTATTGAAGAAGAAAACAACTTGATTGCTGTATTTAAAACAGCAAAAACATGTTCATGAATGTTCCTCTTAGATAAAATGATAATTTGACAGCACATAAGCTGTATATATAGTGGACCAATATACTTCTTCATACCTACATAGTTCGTTTATAAATCTCATATGATAGGTAAGGGATCCACTATTTGAAAACACACAGTAGGTAAAGTGATGGAAATTTCTAAATTACTGAATTCATTTGGCAATACAAAACAAAGTGGTCCAACAACTATATGATAATTGAAAATGTGTTGTTTCACCATGAATTGACATGTCTTTTTTAACATATGAGTATTATACAATCTAATATAACTGATAAGTAGGTATTACAAGCTTGGTTGTTACATTTAATTTCAAATATCTTACAAAAATCGTTCAAAAGAAATCAGTCAATGGAGCACAAAATATACAGTACAGGAAAAACAGTCGATAAAGCTGGGCAAATTATGTGAAGACAGCAAAAGAATGAAAAAGACATAAATATTTTGGTGATAAAAATAACAGTGAGGTTTAACTCTTCACAACGATAAAACAGCGGTGAAATCAAACTTCTGCAGGATAAATTTAGATGTGCCACCTGATAAACACGCTCACAGTTGGAAACCCTTAGAGAACATACACCGTCATGTGATTCCAGACGGTTTGGAGCAGCACAGGTTACACGCTGAGGAATTAAGTGGTTCCAGTCCCTATACTCACTTTATTGCAAAGTTTAAAAAATAGGAATGCACATGTAAACTTGTGATGATGTCTGGACATTAAAAATTAATGAATCCGTTTGATGTCTATTAATTGGGATTTATGAACATATGGTTGCAGTTTCAGAGACTTCTTCAATATTGTTTGTTTATATTCAAAATTTATGATACGAAGATAGAGCTAGAGTGTACGCCGGTTCCAGACAGAAGTTTGCGATATGTGCCCATTGTGATAAAGCGGAATAGTAAAGTGTGATTCTAGATGGATTTGTAGAATTGTATTTAAGAGAATAATCGACGTAAGTCTGAGCTACAGACGGTGTTTTATGTTTTATTGAGATTAACTGCAATGTCGTCAAAACCCCAGCGACAAGTTAAGGGTTTTACTGTCATCAAGGTTCCTGTTCATGGTAAGTACAAGTACAAAGACTGGACTGACCCCTAGACATTGAAAAAGGACGATAATTATAGAATATGCTGATTCCTATGGTTTGGTATTTGATAGATATGGTTTTGTAATGATAATTTGTATTGCACGATAGACTGATATATATCGTGAATCTACTGCATGACGATTGGTTATAAATGCATTTATCTTAACATATATATTGGTAAAAAATTACAATTGAAATTAAAATCAATTTATGTAAGAATTAGACTAAAGAGTAAAAGAGTATTAGAGAACCGACCCTTACCTCTAGTTACTGCCTATTACTTTATAATCATGAATGTGAACAAAGTTTATTCCTTTATCTGACGGCAATCAAATTGTCAGTCTTTATCTTAATCGCCGTGTATTTACAACATAAGATATATTTGTTGAAAGTATACTAGTAATGTATATGCTAAAAATCGATAGAGTGATCAATGATAAGCAAATTCTCCTGACATGATTTTACGATTTTTTAAGTATATACTGTTTGTATGGTTTGTTACTATGTAGCTATTTTGTTCAACCTTATCAAAATATGCATGCTATGTGGATGGAATTTAGCTGCTTGTTTAGATACATTTCGAGAAATGTCTGAAAACTGGACTGAATTCAATTTCTTTGATAAGGAAGTCATGTTCCGATGCCATATCCACACCAGTGGCAGGATATCATCTCTGTTTTAAAAAATAAAGAAAGAGGAATATGCATCAATCACCTAAACAGAAAAAGAACATCTTTTTCGTGATGATAGACTTCAGTAAATAGAGAAAAAAACAGTGAACCAACAATAATTTTCAAATGGTCTATTAAAACTGTTGATATATATATTGCTAAATATAAATGTTATATTATTCAGAATCATAGGAATATATGATGTTAGGAATGTCAATAACAGATAACATTGTGCTTTATTTTGCAAATGGAAATTAAAGTACATTAATAACATTTTTAAACACACATTTCAATTTCAATCCATTGAAAATGTCATCATTTGTTAAGAGTGCCATCTGGTTGAACAATAGATATAGGAAAAGAAGTTTGAGAATTTGACATGAAGAGAAAAATATCTCTTTAACATACCTTATCACTCTTAGTGATGTTTCTTTTTATAAACTATTGAATTATATTACAAGCTACTGAATTATGTTTGAAAATACGTTTTGATAACAATGTTGTCATTTTGTTTTTATGAACTTAACAAAAGTGTCCTTACTTCCAGGAGACAATGTCCACATTGACGCTTCACTCGCTAAGAAAATTCCTGGACCGCCCCTTCTGATACAGTGGATGAAGCGTCCGGAAAATATACCCGGCTGTCCCAAAGGACTGGAATACCTCACAAAAATGGATCAACTTATCGTGAAACAGCAAATGGAAAATCTTGAAGGTATTCTATATTATATATGTCATGTAAAACATATTTTTAATAAGGTTTAAATACATGTCTATAAAGCAACATTATAAAATGAAACGACAGTACAATAATACTCTATTGGCACTTTGCCAAAATAGAACAAAACGTCTTTAGCACATATATATAATATTAGTAAACCCCTAATTGACATTTTTAAATAATGATTGTTTTAAATACAGTCAAACCTGCCCTTGAGACCACCTTTGTATAACGACCACCTGCGTAATACGACCACTTTCTCTGGGTCTTAAACGGTCAACCCCAACACAATTTATCGTACGTATAAAGATCAATTGACTTTAAAGGTATTTCTTTTCTTGTTTCATTAGATGGTCTTTATAAACAGGTTTGACTTTACTGCAGGAGCGTTCCGCAGCATAAGAGATATATTTTATGCATTTATGGCATCAGTGGGAAAGTCCTCAGTAAATATTACAGCACCGGGAACGTAAATTGTGTATTATGCCAAAAATGATGGGCGAATCGCAATTCATAAGCATAACTTTAAAACAGTTCCGTTTTACGCAACGTCCGTCACTGCTAAACAATTGAATCGGAAGGGGAGATCACTCTGTGGAAAGGATGGGCGGTCACCGTTGTGGGATGCACCCTAGGGAAATATGATATTGTGTTTCACCCAGGGAAATTCGATGTGTTATTCCCTGGTCATGTTATGTGTTTCAATTAATTACAAACTCTTTTATCAATATCAGATATAATGATATATTTTAAAAGTTCATTTCTAATTGAATACTTTACAATTTATAACAGTCTACTTAGAAACTCCGTAATAGAGCTTTAAACCCTTGTGTGAATTGTATAGGACCCCACACCAGCCATAACACGTTTGTGATTAGCTATAGACTGAAGGCTATTACATAATGTACTAGTCTAATAGACAACCCACACAACACGATAAAGCTAACAGGCTATGATACGTACCAACTATCATATTCGAAATTAATAAGGAAAAGATGAAATTTAAACAAAATGATAACATTTACAAGCTAAAGCTCAGAGAAGAACGGAACCAATAAGCGATATTTTTTACCTTTATAAATATAATTTTAAGACCATTTGCAGAATCGTAGAATTGGCTAAGTGAAAGGTTGTAAACAACACGAACATAATGTATCACAAGACAATGAAGCAAAGAAAGAAGTGAAAGAGAGTATCTTAAAAGTATCTTTAAACTTCTTTTTTTGGGGAAGGTTATCATTAGGAAAACTTATTTCGTGATACCTTTAAGCAGATATTTTGGAAAAGCATTGAAATCACTGTCAAGAGAATTGTTCATTTATATTTTCACACTCCTTCATATATATCAAAACAAAGAAAATAACGTAGTTACCTATTACAACTATTTGGAAGTCTGCTATATTGATAGAGACAAACACACGTAATACCACACGTGCAGTTTCTCAGAGATTAATACCTAGATTTAATCAAAGCGATTTACCTATTTTATTTGCCGTATTATATCTTATGTCTTTAGTAAAAAACAATCAACAAAATTAAATATATAACGTTGTATCTTATAACGTCGTAACGAAGGCTATGCTTTTATCTACATAAAACATCATCACAAAACCTTAACCATGTTTTAACGTTATTGACAACTCCGTTTTGTATCATTTGTTTTCAGTATTTACGGGTTGGGAGGCAGCCAACAAATACAAAATACTTAATAGCGAAGGCCAGCAAGTCTATTTTGCAGCAGAGGGTGAGTCAGACGCACCAAGATCTCTTTGTTTAATTGTCAATGTTATGACACCTCAAAAACTAAAATCGGTTAAATGGAATTTCACATTGTTTTCCTTTAATCAAGCATGCAAAGATCTTAACATATTTTGCTTAGAAGCATCAGTCAAAAACATTCTGCAGGTGCGTACGTATTAGCATGTTAATTAGAAATATTCAATTGATCAATTAAGAACTAAGTGAGAGACGTGTTCAGAGGCTAATGGAACACAAGTTTATTTACTTATGGAAGTTGTAATACAAATGGTTTTATTTAACAACATACTCATTCTTTATTAAAATGCACATAATGATAAATATAATGTGATCAGAAAATACCCTTAAGACTGTCCTAATTTGACTTTGACAGAGTCTGGCATGTGTGAGCGGCAATGCTGTGGTTCTAACCGTGGGTTTAGTCTTCACATTACAGATAATTCAGGTCAGGTATGATAAGATACAATCTCATGGAAGATACATCACAGAAGGGAAATAAATATTAGGCCAGGTGCAATTGCACCAAAGAGATGATCTAATTTTTCTTTCTTCTCTCGCTTTTGAATGACTCAGTATCAGCAATTGGAATTCAATCAATGATCCTTAGTTTTGTTATCAAAGTTTATGCGGACTTGTTAGGCAAGCCCTCATGAAATATTCATCATTTTGAAAAAATATGACATCATGCTAAATATACCTCACGTACGAATCTAAGCAGATGTGTGTGTTACATTCAGTAGAAAATCAATACGACTGATTATTACTTATACATTTCGATCATATATTAATAATATTCTTCATATTAAATGGACACGCTCTCTCCAACGAAATGCTTAGGACTCAACCTTATAACATAAATGGGCAGTTGAGTTATTTCACATGGATATCAAGAGGATTAATTATGTTTCTATGTTTTTGTTATTTATTTTAAGTATACATACAGCCAAGTTAGGGCACCTATGACTCACGAGAGCGTTTATGTAAAATGTACTTTCATACACACTCACGTGCTTATGTTGGTAGGAAATCATCAAGTGTGTGAGAGATTTTAAATGCTTCGCAGGACTGTGCTGGCTGGCGAATTTCGATATTTGGGCGCATGAAATAGCGGTAGAGGCTCCTGTCGGAACAGTCGTAGGATATGTACGACAAGAGTAAGTGCAGAATAGAAACGGACTGCTATATCTATAAGTAATTATTATCATTTTACATTCAATAATAGGGAATAGCAGATATCAATTTTAGCGTTCTTGCTTTCGAGGTTTATGCATTTATGTTTCAATCAGTTTTCGACATTTCATTATTTTGCGAACATAGAAATGTCTCGCGAAATCGCGAAAATATCAATACCGCAAAAATAAGCGTTTAGCTTTAAAAAATGTGCTGAAATCGACAAATTTCTCTTTTATAATTTCCAGAGCGCTAAGCTAATGATTAGAATTAACTAAACGAAAAAAAAAATCAAAAAAAAATCGAGGAATGCATTAAAAGGCTGTTTTTCTAGGGAACATATTAAGAGTGTCACAAATGAATATGACATGCAAATTGCTACATGTACAGTATTAGGTATTAGATACGTTTCCATATGCGCAATAAAACAAATAATCTTAGGTTATATAAATTATTGAAGTGTTTACTCGATTAAACGTGTACTAATGGCTTGAGACAAATCCAGACTAGACGTAAATTTCCAAAAAAAAAATCCCAATGCTTTATGTAAATCTAAATGAGTGTTATGATTTTAACGACCTCAAATCTAAATATTACGGACCCACATCATGGTTTCGTTGACTAAGTAGTTTGCCATGTAAATCCTTGACAGATATAATAAATACAAATGCAGTATTACCACAAGTAAAAGTACACATATACACCTAAATCAAATTTATAAAAGATCTTCGTATCTGATCTTAGAGAGTTGCATCAATGCTATACATAAAATGATATTCATTCAGGTGCTTCAATTAAAAAATAATTGCTACCTTCTCCTTAATTACAGGCGAAGTTTTTGGACACCACACTACAGTATCAGGGATGCTGACAGAGAGACTGTATTTCATATCAAAGGCCCTTGTTGTGTTGTAAATGGATGTTGTTGGGACCAGGAGTTCGTTGTAAGTATCCTAAAATAAGGTTAAAGGCGCACTACTTTCCGAAACGGCGTTTAGTTTTTAAAAATATATGTTATTAAAAATATGTATTATAGTTCCCAGCGTCGTCCTAATTACCGAGCGTTAGTTGACTATATCACTGCGTCAGACGACTAAACCCGAAATGAATCTTCACTGTTAACATAGTTTACGCAAGAAATCTTTCATTTGTTTGGTATTGTTATCTCATCTTAGGCCATCGATATATATTTCCTTAATTTATTAATGTTTTAAAATAACTTGACTTTTTTGTTTCGGAAAGGTAGTGGGCCTTAAATAGAAATGTCGATGCTAAGTATATGGTTAAAGATCGACTACTCTATTTGGCACCCGTGTATCTTGGGTGGAAAAACTGGACAAAAGAAGTTGTTCGGTCCATCGTAAGGGTAACATTAAGGGTTGTAACACGAAATCTAATATAATAGAGAATACTTCATTGAACTAATTACTAGTAGATAGTCTATCTGATATAAAATAATCGGCATTACAATTAAAATAAACAAATGATATTACTTTGCTTAACATTTTCTATTATTTAATTATCACAAATCAATTAACACATTTACAAAATACATACTCACAATAAAGTTACTAACCAGCATAATTACGGACATAAGAAACGATACCTTTAGATCTAAAAGCGTTAGGTTGCATGTGTTCACGAGTAAAATTACAAAACACAATATAAGGGAGAAGATACGGAACGCACTGATAAAATGTAATTTGCATATCGTGTGGTATCGCTTACATCTTTCGATAAATAAGATTGCGTTAGCCTTTCGAATAAAAACAACATAGAAAAAAAAGAACTTGTATAGTTAGGCGGACGTCAGCGATTTCTTCCGCTTCTTTGTCATTTCATAATGCGTACTTTCTATTAACACGGATCAACAACTTCCGTATTTCGTATTCATAGCGAAAATTACTACGAGAGAAACATCGATAATTTAATGCCTTAGTCTGAAATGTTCAAATAAAGTTAAGGTAGGTAATACTGACACCGCTAATCCTTTAATTACCCAATCCTGTATAAACACAAGATCATGAGCAATTATCCGTGTAGGTCGGTGCAGTCAGGTGTGACACAGGTAAAACGATTCTCAAGGAGGGCCGAACACCGGTTCGACGAATGTTTCTCATCAGTTTCTCATAAGTCCAACATCATTGGAAAGCCAAAAAAGGCTTGTAGATATATATAGTGATATTTAAAATCATGGTAAAATATTTAAAGTGATTGCTTAAAACCCTTAATTAATAGTATGTCCTAGGTTTTTGTATAATATACTGTTGTTCCCAAGTTGATAGTAAAAAAAAATCGTGGCGTGGTTTTTCCAGTGCTTGTTTAATCTATGTTTGAAAATGTTCAGGTTCTCACATTGACCACATCAACAGGGAGAGAATTCGAGGACTCCACTTTCCTATTATTGAAAACATTTCTGACTGAATTGTGACGAAAGGGTTTTTTGTAGAGTTTTTTTGTTGTGACCTCTTGTACCTGTGTGTCTCATTGGAGTACACATGTTCTCACTGGTAACAATGTCGATTTTGTCGATTATTTTAAAGGCTTCCACCGTATCAGCCTCAGTCTTCTATACTCGAGTGTTGGGATACCCAGGGTTTTTAATCAGTCAGGATAGGAGAGATCTTTAAGGTTAACAAGTCTTTTTGTACCTCTTCGTTGGACGTTTTCTATGGTTTTTATATGTTTTTTTGTCCAGGGAGACCAAACGAAAGAACAGTATTCCAAATGAGGTCTAACCAGTCTTATACAGTGTTTTAAAGGTTTGGTTGTAAAGATATGTGAATGTTTAAAATATGGTACCCATGATTTGGTTTCCCTTTGGTGTAGCTTTGTTAACTTGGTTAGTAAATTTCAGGGTATTATCCATTGTGACTCCCACATTATTCTCACTGTTGGTTTTCCCAAGCTGGATTCTGTAGTTGCCATCCTTTATGCAGTACTGTCTGTTAATGGGAATATTGCCAATTTACATATGCTTGCATTTTTCTTTATTTAACTTCATTCATACAATTTGGTATCATCCGCAAATAGTTTGGCGACACAATTCACTACCTCTGGGATGCTGTTGACATAAATTAAAAATAGTACACCGCTCTTTACTTTTTTGGTTTTGGAGCTTGTCCCATTTATAGTAACCTTTTGTTGTAGTCCCGATAGATATTGTTGTATCCATGACAGAATTTTGCCTACAATTCCATAGGATTGTAATTTATGTATGAGAAGTCTATGGTAGCTGCAGAAGCTGTGTTGCGCAAGACTTGCCTGGCGTAAATACATGTTGTTCTGGTGACAATAGATTGTTGATATTTACGTATTCCATGATTTTGTCACTTATAATCCTCTGCATGATTGTACAGGGTACAGATGACAGACTAATATGACGATAATTGTTTGTATCCTTTGTTGAGCCTTTCTTGTGTATTGGGCAGACATTCACTGTGGTCCATTGTTTTGGCACTACACTTTCCTCGATTGATTTTTTGAATATTGAGGTTAATGGCTTTACTATGGCGTCCTTTGTTTCTAATAGAAGTTTCGGATGATTTTCCGATCAGGTGATTTATTTGGTTTTTGTTTAGATAGTGCCCTTAGTACTATTTCCTCCGTGATTTAAAAATTTTCCAGTGGACTTGGTTTATTCCTCAGGGTTAACGGAGGTATATGGGTATTTCCGTCTTTCACAAATACACTGACAAAAAATTCGTTCATAACTTCTGCTGTGTTTCTTAGTCTGTTTCTGTAAGGTCTCTATTTGGGTTATTGACTCTTGTAATGGTAGATTTTGTCTTTGTTTTTGATCTGAAATATTTCCGGAAGAGTTTTGGACTGTCCTTTACGTTTTCAGATATGGATTTTTCATAAGATCTTTGTGATATTCGCAACAGTCTTGTGGCTTTGTTCCTGGCAATTTTGTACGATTGATAGTTGTTGTCTGTTTTGCAGTGGAGATACTTCTGTAACGGTATTGGACTGGGTCGATCATCGGTGACCATGTAGCTCTGTCGGTAGAGCACTCGGCTAGTATTCGGAGGGTCCGCTACATTTTCTCCTCTCCTGTTACAAAATTGGCGCCCAACTAAATGGCCCACGGCGGTGGTGTTTGGAAGGGTCTCGTGTGTCTTCGAGGGCGAAGACTTCGAGAAAGGAGGGAGGAGTGTAGCGGGATACGACTGGGTCGATCATCGGTGACCAGGTAGCTCAGTCGGTAGAGCACTCGGCTAGTATTCGGAGGGTCCCGGGTTCGAATCACGGTCTGGCCGCTACATTTTCTTCTCTCCTGTTACACTTCTTTACAGCAGATATTGCATCTTTATCGAAATATGGTTTGTGGATTTCATTGGGTCGCCTCTTGTATAATGGTACATGGTTTTTCAATACTGGTAGATAAAATATTCATAAGGTGTGACCAATGTTCATTCGCATCCATATTTGAAGTATCTTCTGATGCGTGTTCAGCCAACTCTTTGTTAATAGATACATTATTACCTTTAAGAAAGTTGCACTTATCGATGTTTTGTTCCAGGTTTTCAGCATAGCATAATAGGTCAAATTCTAACATTAGGTGATCAATTTTACCAAAACCTGGGTTGAACTTGATGTTTGTAATCGTTCCTTCTTCATTTGTTAGGATGAGGTCGAGTAAAGCAGGAATTTAATTCTCCTTAATTCTTGTTGGTCTTTTGACATGTTGGGTGTAAAAGCAGTTCCTTGTTACCTCCAGCAACCTCGTGGCGATGGGTACCTTACCTAAAGAAGTTGTGTTAGTATTCCAGTCGATTTCTTTACAGTTGAAATCACCCACCAGTAATATGTACGAGAAGCTACCACTAGAGATGGTTTCCAGTAGATTTGTTAGTTTATTGTTGTTATCTTCATTACTGTTAGGGCTTCTATCAATGCAGCATATGGCTCCTCTTCTCAGTTTTATTCTACATATAACATACTCGTCGAAAGTGGAGTTAATGTCTACTGCGTCATGGGTAACAGGTTGTTAATGACATCAATGGAATATTTTGAATAAAGTTCCGTTACATATATTATATCCGGGTTTTTTCCCCTGTAATTTCTACTTCCAGTTCAGTTTTCTTTGATAGTGTTAACGTGTCCACATTACTGTATAAACTTTAAGGTTTGCCAATCCTTGATAGCGGTTAAAATTCTTAAAAACTGTATTCTATGCCCTCTCTACCGTTAGTGATGTTTGTTCATCATCTGTGACCTCAGTAATTGTGGCGTTTCCTGTTGTGTCAGCAAAAGTTGATGATTCCTCATATGGGAAGGTTATGTCATCTCTATGAACTAGTAGGTATTCTTGCGAGTATAGGTCATCTGACATTGGGGTATGGTTAGAAAAACTTGTCGCCATAGTTGGAGCTACAGGGCTGAAAGATATAGTGTCTGAGGATTCTTTGGTGACAGCTCCTTTTGGGGAGGAGGAATATTTGGAAGTGTAGTCCTGGGCCCCTTTGGTGTGCTGTTTGACTGTAGGTTCAGTCTTTCTCTACCCTGAATGCCTTTAGATTGACGTCTCGGTGTAAACAGTTCTATATATTTTAGTATTGTTTCAGCACTGAGAGAGAGGGGGTTTTTAGGTGCTCATATTTCTTCTCTCTTTTTCTTTGTTTCTTCTCATTGTGTTTTTGTTTGGTCACTTTTCAGGATAACCTTTTTCAAACGAGTCGGAGCCTTATCCGATACATATCGAGCGTTTTCTAGGAATGCCTTCCTCTCTGACTCTTCTATCATTACTATAAGAAGAGGTCTGGTCTTGGCAGCATTGTACTTTCCCATTCTGAATTGAGTGGTAAGATTGATGTTTTTACCGATTAAGCTTTGTGTCAGATCGTCTATATCCTTTTGGTCATTAATTTTCCTGTCCATGTTGCTCTGGTCAGTCTTTTCCGGCCGGGACATTGAACAGTATGATATTTAACCTCTTGTTCTTGCACTCCTTTAACTCTTTGTGACGTTCATCAACTAACTCTTCTGTGTTTTGAATTCACTTTTAATTCCCGTTGTCACCGATTCTTTTATACTATCAATTCCAGATTCAATTTGATCTTTGTGGTCTATTTCAAGTTTGTCCAATCGAGACTCAATTTTGTTGAAACGGTGATTGGTACTGTCTGAACCCATCCCTATCAATGTTGGTTATAACATGGCACACGTTGAGCACGTCCAAAGGAAAATTTCAAGTTCAACGTTTACTATACAGCTGTACATGTTGACAAAATACTGTTAACATAGATAACAGCGAAGGGCTTTTGAGTTGGTAACAAGCCTTGAATCACAACGCCCACATATTTCATTTTCAGAGTTTTTGGATTTTGTTTATCTGTTTTTGCGTCCACCGGTCTCACTGGTAAAACTGCTTGTTTATCAGCCATGTTTGTGAATGTAAGTATCACTAATAAATGACCTGACTATATTTGACCAACAGAGTGACGAGTGTACTCCTCACCAACTCATGTTATAGGCTATTGTATATATATTGACAAAAAAGATACTGTTGCTGGGCTGATGAGAGAAAAAACCACAAATATATTGATCGGGATGTAGAATATTACTGGTATAAATAAAGTGGTACAAAGCACTGTTGTGGCAGGTCAAAACCTACCTACACTTCATATGTATTAGTCTCAAATTGTTAGACATTTACTGTGACTACTGATAGTACATGCAAAAACAACACATTAATCATTCAAAACAAATGCATAGATTTCATACAAAGATCTGGTCACAGTAAAGGGTGGCAGGTAACGCCGTCTGCAACAGATACTGATACAGCACAGTCACGTGGATGTATGAAGTTGTGTATATTTGTAAAACATTTATGTTAACTATAAACAAAGAAATTACAAGATCCAAAAAGGTTGTAAAGCAGTGGCTGGTATTTCCCACCTACCCAGTGGAACATGTCCTTAATCATGTAACTCATTTGGTGTTACAATGTTTACAGGTTAGTATATGTCAAAATATTCCTTATGCAAGAGTATCAATTATCAATGTGCCATTTATGTAGGTTCTCTCATATACCTTATTATTGAAGGGAGAGATTAGTGACTTACAATTATGCAAGTCAGTACATGTATACAAATAAAACATGGAATAATGTGGTGACAGGTAAAACCCACCTACACATGGATAATATACAACATATAGATTACATAATTAAATAAAGTCACAATCCTTTTTCGGGTTCTCTCTAAAGCTGCGACCTAGTCAGACATATAGGGAAATATAGACTGGTTAGTTTGACAAATAATGCACTCACAAATGTATTAATTTCAATTTTAGATATAATGGTGGTGGTTGTTACGCACCTACTCAATAGAACTTAATAGTTTTGGATTGCAGTATGTACAAAAGAAACTGACGAATACATGGGTAAATACTATATATTTGATGAAACGGGGATATATTTCTGTTCGAGGAATGAGGGGTATTCGACGAATACCGTTAGTTTTTATAAGTATGCGAAAACAACCCTGCATTTAAATTTGTCCGCTAAACCTCGACAGTTTACCGATATTTTGAAGAAGGTGTTTTAGCATATCTTAATTAAAGAAGTCAAATACAAAGCTTAAAATATTTGTACAAGTAATATGTAAGAAGCAAATCATTGAGAAAGTGAATACAATTATAGCAATAATCAATCGCCTTGTCCTATTATTTTGAGAGGACATATGTATATACAAGAATATACTAAAGCCTACGCAGTCCTATGTATTCACCTGCCTATAATGTGTACTGGCTTTAAATGATTTAAAACCTGGTATAATAATGACTAAACTAAACAACACCAAATCTGTTAGAGAAAATCGAAGGGATGATCAGAATGTGCAGTTTATAATTATTGCCTCATTCATCCAAGAAGCTTATATCATTAGCCATTCCTGGTTTGCTGAAAAATGAAGTATTGAAAACACTGCAATTCGCTCGCTATTTCCATTAGTAGTTGTCAATAATTCATGCGTCAGTAATGGCTTTCAGCTATTGCCTTTTTATTATTGTATAATCACATAAGTAAATTTCTCTGATTATTAGTTACCCCCTTGCGAATAGATGTTCATTGTGACGTCATTATTCTGTGAGCGAAACTCACGTCGTTTACCCTGAAAAGTACGACGTTATGCTTGCAAACACATGACGTTACAATCAACATCTATCTGCAAGGGCAGTTAACTCTGTAATATGATAATACTGAATATGAGCAGCAACCAAATTGCTTTGGGATACTGTGTTATCTTATGGAAGGTTTAATTTCTAAATTTATAATAAGATATAGAATAATAATTAAAAGCATTACATTTCATACAGATAAAATTAAATATTATTCTATACTATGCCATGTATATCATAAGTCTATACATGCATACACCTGTATGATTTGGTGTAATATTTAACTCATTTCCAGAGACAGTGAAATGCCGATTTCTCTGTCGGAGACACTGAAATGTATTGCCAGTAGGTGCAATATTAAGTCATTATGGTTTGTCGTGTTTAGATATTTAGTGAGCGGAAATATTTGCTGTTAAATTAAAGCCTATTAGATATAATGAAGATCACTGCTGTAACACTCGTTTTAGTCATAAAATGATAAAGATGTCAGCATCATTTCTCTCATATTTACGGAAGTAACATCCCATTCAACACTGATGGCGCGTGAGGCTGTATCACACGGCTACGCATTCAGTACAATTTCATGACGTCACTAAATTTCTATTTTCTTCACGTATGTTAACTTTGTTTTCAGAAATTATGCTGACGTTATAAGAATGCAAACAAGGGACATTGCGTTAAAATATCATGCAATTTTCATGTATGAACAATTGACTTACAGTTGGAGTTTTTCCAAAATTCCTGAAAATGGCAGGTTATCATACATTAAATGTACTTGAAAGCAAAACGTCGAGATATGATAGAAAGATGTGGATATGAATGAAAGGGATATTCTACCTTCGGGATCACAAAATGTACAAAGTTTAAATCCCTCGTCAAGCTTGGAGTTTTACTAGATTTTATGACAACCACGTAGAATATCTATATCCGTTGTTTAAGTTGCTGTCTATGATCTAGAAAGTCACAAACGTCTATTGAGCGGGTCTGGTCTTGGCTGTTGGCACGTATTGGTTATAACTGTTTTGACACACGGAGTCTCACTTCGGTTGACATAAATAACTCCATTTCTTAAATAAATCACAATTGAAAATATTTAATAACAATGCATATTCTTTAACTGCAACAATCACATTTCTATCCTACACCATATTCTACCAAAGCCACCTTCGCCCCAACATCAGATTTCAACCGGCATTTGGGGTTATTGGAGAATAGTGGCCATTATTGGTGCGATTGTTGGCGAGTTTACCTATTACTACTAATAATAATGAAATAGATGTGTTTGAAACTACACAGGAGCACCAATAATTAGGATTATCACTTATTAAATGTTCATAATCAATCTACTTATAAAACTACTTACTATAAATCGTGCATGCAGTTTGATCAAACTTCTTGCATTCAATAAAGTCAGAAAGTTTCGAAAGTAAGACAACGCAAACTCTGACTGAAAATACACAATACTTATTTACTTTTATCGGGAAACTAAAAACAACAACAAAATGCACTTTGATATAAAATGTATGTCATATTCATGTATATGATACTATAAGACTCTTTCATATGTGGATATGAAGGATATGATATTCTACCCGAGGGTCACAAAATGTAATAAAACCCGAGGCTTGCCGAGGGTTTTATAACATTTTGCGATTCCGAGGGTAGAATATCCCTATCGTTCTTATAAACGTATGAAAGAGTATCTTTTTCGCGTTTAATTGCAATTTTACTACTATATTTTCCGCCATTTTGAAAAAAAAAATCGAAAAAAAAAACTCCTGACTGCAAGTCAATTCTCCATACATGCGAATATTCATGATATTTTCAACGCAAATCCCGTTGTTTATTTCTTTCAAAGTAAATCCAGCTTACTTTCTGCGTTTTAGATGGTTAACTTCAATGTTAATGAACTCTTGTCCCCTCCAACCCAACATACCAGCCGTGGTTGAACTGGTCGGCTGGATGATGTTACACAATGGAGATATCCTCAACCATAGACAGATCTTAATTACGTATTGTGGGTCCATTTTAGAATTGCTACCTACGGATACGAATTGGAAACTGCCAAATTAATTATTAACACGAAAACGATAATACATTATTTTGAGTAATCATCTTCCATTTATCAATTTCTGATTAATAGGGGAGACGACGATTGTTCGTTATTCTGTCTGCTACTCAATATTGATATTTTGTGAGTGATAATTGAAATATGATATGCGCTATTTATATGTTATGTAACAACGAAAACAGCTTTTTGTGATTTCAATTAATGTCATGAAATACGAGTTGTAATTCACACCGTGTCAAAGCCCCCTGATCGAAATTCCAAAACAAGTATCTAATGCGTTATTTTGTCATTGTCTCTGAGCACTATCACCATGTATGGTATAACCTGATCAATTGTGATGCAGAATTCCTGAACGGACAATATGAAATACCCACAGAAATCCACCTACATGTATCAGGTGTAAACTAGTCTCCAAAGAGCTGTAGTACAACAAACCATTAAAATGTATTCAAAATGAATAGGATTGCTTCCCTTCATACTAGATATTTCAATATGATGAAAACATTATGATTGGAAAAATAAGCCAAAAGGCCCTGTGTAGATAAGTTTTCTGTTAGTCTGTATATGTTTGTTACCCCAGCAATAAATATTGCATGTACTAAATATACAGTCATCATGGATTATAAACAGAATTGTGAATACTGTGCCTGAAATGCATACTTTGTGTATTCGCCATCCATACACGTGTTCATTTCTAATCAGCTGTTTATTGATTATAGAATGTGTCGGTTTTCCTGACACTATACATGTATTGACTTATCGACAGATACATGTAGTCAGATACGTTAGAAAGAAACACGTACTATGCCTTGAAAATGCATAGTAATTATCATACTTGTAGCTCTGTTGTAAAAATATCACAGGAAATCAGGCTGACACAGGTGTATAGCGACAGCTGATAATTAATATACAGTAAGCATCGGAATGTCTACTAATGGTTAGCTGACTCTGAAACTCCATACTGAAAACAATTTACTAGAGATGTAGAAAGTCATTTATGATTTATAGGTTTCAGCTATACCAATGATTTCCTCAGTTATTGGACAAATCGAACGAAGAATGCCAGGGACATTGCGATGACCACCGTGTCCTACTTATGAGAAAATTGTCGTTGTATAATACGAATATTAATTTGATACTTCATGATTATGATACACTTAGTCCGAAAGATAATGAAAGCATACGCCTGACAGTCCAAGAATATATAAGAAATACTAATCGTTTTGCTTAATCTAACAGCATTCATTGGTTGCTGAATGATAATTGCTGCTATTTCATTGCCAAGACTTGTTTTCGTGATATTTATCTAAAGACCAATAATGTTTAAATGAATTTGTAAGATATTTATTGTAAAATCATTATTATTATAACGATATACTTATCTTGCAAATTAATATGCATACAACCGCATATATGGATAGTGGCTTTAAATTCTCTTTTCTCTTATAAACCGGTTATGATGCTGAACAAACAAAACAAAATGTATTAAATGAAAATTGAAGGGATGATCCCTTTAGAAGCATTTTGTTTTATATCTGCATCAAATAAGTGTCAAAGAAGTAATATCAACAGGATTTTCCAGATGACACGGGATCCAATCAAACGTAAATTTTTTGGATACGAATTACTTCAAATGGTAAATATGGGACAAGGAAGTAATTCCAACCGTGTGTACAAACAAAATTTTCGAGGCGATCTGCCCCTTTATCAAGACATACAAAACGAACACGATTATATAATAGGATACGAACAGTAATGCGGGACAAAGTATATATATAAAGTAATTATTAAAGGGATATTTTATTACAATGATTGGTTATCTAAAACGGCAGGAAAACGTGGGGAATACCTACCTCAAAAATAATAATGATCATATTCTAGTTTTGGAACACAAAACGAAAGCTGGCCGAAAGCGAGGTTATAATGAACGACAGACTTGCTGACATGACAAGAAATATTAGTTTTCCACATTTTAAGATTATTTTCTAATTTGCGATGGTTGACAAATGAAGTTTAAGCCATATTTGTTATAAAACAATTTATATTTAGCGTAAGTATGATAAGTCAAAACTCAAACGAGACTTTTCATTCGACAGGGCACCGCGAAGGGAGGTTCCTGACTTATTGCACGTATGTACATCACGCAAGTATAAAGTTTTGCTTTAAAGAGTTGCTCCCGTCTCTTGCATTTCAGCGATCCATTTATGTTTACCTACTTTCCAAATTGCTCTGTTGTTGACAGCACATTCAAATGTGTCTGTGGATGCTGTGTATGGACACATCATGCACCGTTTATTGTTGCATGTCTGGAATGAACCCGTTTGCGCAGCAGTAGCAAGAGGAGGAAGTTTGCTGCTCACTTCAAGGTCTTTTACATTTTTTGGTCTGCGGTAGGCTAGTGGCGGTGGCTCTTGGAAAAAACGGCTAAGTTTTGTTGATGACTCAATGATATTCCAGTGGTTCCTGAATGTTACCACACGGGAAAACAATGAGTGGCAGTTCTGGTTTGGTATATGAAGAGATTGGCTCCATCTAGGGCGCGGACCTTGTCGATTTCTTGGTCGATCAGACGCGATTTGTATCCTCTAGAGAAAAGGTTGCATTTCATCTCTTCGCACCGGCGTTCGAAGGTGATATTGTCGGACACTATTCGACGGATTCGTAAAGCTTGTGCATAGGGAATGCTTCTGATGGTATGCGAAGGATGACAACTGGTGGGACGGAGGTATAGATGAGAATCAGAAGGTTGGAATACAAGTCAGTACTAATGGCCCTTCAACTAAGGTGGATCTAGTGTCTAGAAATATATTGGTATCTGATGATATATCGGCATTGAATTTGACGGTATTGTGGAATGTGTTGGCATGTTCAATAAATTCATCGAGAGATTGTCGGTTGGAGGTCCATTTTGATTTCAATATCGTCATTGAATCTGAGCCAGCTGAAAGGTTTGATTGGGGCTGATGTTAAGATTGCAGATTCAATGTGTCCCATGAACACATTGGTATACGAAGGAGCCATTTTGGTGCCCATAGCTGTACCACTGATTTGCAAGTAGTTATCGTCATTTAACTTAAAGTTGTTAAGGGTGAGAACAAGTTTAAGGAGATCTACTAAACTCTGGGTCGACGGATGGTTAGACACACGTCTGTCCCATGCCGCACGACATGCAGCAATGCCGGCCGCGTGCGGGATGTTGGTGAAGAGAGAGATAACATCCATCGTAACTAACAGAGTGTCATCTTGTAGGTCATGACAAGGCGTTTTATTCAAGTAATTAGTAGTATCTTTTAGATAAGATGGTATATTTTAACAATGGGGCGCAAATGGAAATCACTAAACTAAGATATCTTTTCGGTAGGGTGGTCTATAGAGTTGATGATTGGCCTGCCCGGGTTGCCAGGTTTGTGAATTTTGGGAAGGAGATAGAATTTGCATGTTTGAGCGTTCTCTGGTCGTAAAAATCTCGCTGTGTCTTCGTCAATATCTCCTCGGTCTAAGATCATTTCTAAGGTGTCATTGACCAGTTTGGCGTGTTCCTCGGTGGGGTCCCTATCCAGTTTCTGGTAGAATTGTGCGTTAGAGAGCTGACGATTTGCTTCTGTAATGTAGTCTCTCCTACTCATTATTACAACTGCCGCGACTTTATCTGCTGGTTTGATGACAATTTCAGCATTTTTTGTAGTGAATGAAGTGCTCGGCGTTCTGATGTAGATAGGTTGTCTTTATTGATCTGGGCACGATCATTGTGAGCAGCAACTTCCTCCCTCACTGCCTTGATCTATGCTTCAAGGACGGGCTCTCGACTGGGTGGTGGGTTCCAAGCGCTCTTTTTCTTAAAGGGGTTGATAGGGGTGCAACAGGAGGTGGAGCTGGTGGTCTATCATCAACACCATCTGAGTCATCATCACTGGCAAAACGCACACGTAATCTGAGAAGCCTGTAGAACTTTTCCATGTCATCAAAGAGTTCGGTTTGGTTAACTTCTTTGGGAACCGGGCAAAAAAAAGGCCTTTGGTCAGAAGGGCAGTTTCTGCAACAGTTTGATGATGGTCAGAAAGGCTGACAACTGTGTTGCTTGTAGTAGATGGCTGTAGAAGTCTACATCAAATATATATTCACAAACAAATGTCACTTTACATTTTTTATATTTAAATCAACTTAAATCATCTATGACAAATGTTCCTTTACAAACATGTTTATTTACACCAAATACTTCCTCGGACGAATGTCTCTTTACTCCCACGGACAAATGTCCCTTTACAAATAATTTTATTTACATCAAATACTTCCACGGACGAATGTCCCTTTACATCAATGATTAATTACATCAAATGAGTTCACAAACAAAGGTCCTTATACAAACGTCTTTTTATATTTACATCAATTATATCCTCGGACAATTGTCCCTATACAAACTAGTGATTCTTGTTTACCTCAAACATGTCAACAAACCGATTATGTCTTTGTAAAGTAACACTGATAAAAAAAAATAAAAATTAAAAATAAAAGATGATCAGATGTCCATTTAAGTACATTTTAAACATGTTATTAAATTGAAAGACAAATAAATATGAGTAGCTTAGTATAGTATATAAATGAAAATACAAAAATAAGACAGTTCAAAGTGTTCAAAGAGATATCTCCGATGTTAAAATATTTTACTTTATAACCTTATACAAGCAAATATGTCGGAGACATCAACCGGAGTGTTTGCATGTGGCTAATATATTACCGATAATGAATAAAAAATGGGAAAATGCATGAAACAAAACTTCCATCCCCACCCCATCCGTCAACCCGTCGGTAACCAGACCTCCACCGTCAATTCATCCGTTCTGTCTCTTACTTACCAGTCAATCCCTTGTCAATATATCCGACTAATATCAGATCCACGAGCTCGAGTCCAACGTTCCCGTCGGGTCACCAGTCTACACTCCATCCTCATCAGTCCATCCGGCCTCTGTCAGACCCCCAAGTTCAACCGTTCCATAGTCTGACATTCCTCAGTCAGTCCATCCATCCGGCTGTCAGACCATCAGTTCTAAGTCATTCCCCAGTCAGTCCCTCCATTCGCCCGTCAGACCAACAATCTCAAGTCATGTCCCAGTCTGTCCATCCATCCATCTGTCAGACCAACAGTCCCAAGTCATTTCCCAGTCTGTCCATCAATCCGTCTGTCAGACCAGCAGCACAAGTCAGTGCCCAGTCAGACAACCCAGTCCCAAGTTATTTCTGTCAGACCCATAAGTCCATCCATAACCCACCAGATCGTAAATCTACAGTCAGTTCCCAGTCAGTCACCTGTCTATGTGTATGACAAAAAGAAAAAAACCCGTTTATACATGTCTTACAAAGACTTAAGTAATACGCTAAAACAAGATGATTGTTAAAATTAAGTATCTGCTTAATTACCGTTAAAAAGATTATCAGTAAAACAAAAAAATGGGTAAAACATGCCTATACGATTGTAATAACAGAATGAGTATTATACATATTAAAATAAAACACAGATATATGTTATAGGATTGTATGTATATTCACTAATATCATATACTTGATCTTTACATGTGTCCATGTCTTCAAATGACATTGAATGTCTGCAATTGGTTGTGCCGAGCAGGAAGTTTTTTTCAACTCATACGATGCACAATACACAAAAGACGTGAAATTATACTACAACGTTTGCTGTCGTTAATGCTAAGGTACAAGATACAAGTTTTATCATCTACCTTGGTTTCTTTCTTTATTATAAAGCATAAACAAGGACGTGAAAACCACGAATAGATGCCTTAAACTAGATTGGGCAGTTTATGTTTACATTTCTTACTGGAACCGGTAACTGAAACCTTCAAATGTTTTCTAACATGACCAACTGATTAGGTTCTTAATGAAAATCAAACCCCTTTTTTGTATTAAAGCTAAAAAAATATCCTGAAACAATATTTGATCCTATATGAAACAAAATTTTCCCGAGAATCTGCCTATTTGAAGTGATTTTCAGGTGTAAACTATGAAGTATAAAAATCAGAGAATTATGCGAAGTTATCATGACGTCACAATAGTGATGAACGGATGAAGTTAAACAATTGTGACACCAATGCTTATAACTAATTTTTCAGACTATTTGATGAAATGAAATACGTTTAAACAAACAATTCCATTGATTTTCAAATGTATTACTTTCTGATTTTTATTAATTTATTTAAATTACAATATTTTAATGGTCAAAGCTGAACAGCATACAGTCGTTTTGATATGTCATGACTTTTGGAAGGTCAATTAATGCAATTAGACTGGTTTCCATTGTCCGACATTTCACTTTAATAAATCATGCGATTGGAGTAATGGTCTTCAGCTAATGCCTTGCAATAATTGTATAATGTGTGGTCACATAAGTAATTTGTTTGTAATAAAAGTGGAAATATACCCATTATCTGTTTTATTATTCTTTTAGGAAGATAGCTGGGCTTTTTCTGATCGCATGCTTTAATAGAAATGTACACTGTTACATCATTGATTAAACCGTAAAATGACGTAGTTTTGTTCGGGATTCATCACTGAACGTAAATTATTTATAAGACGATTGTGAGATGACATAGGTACATGTATATGTTGCAATATCCTAAATCTTACTCACTAATACGCATCCACCCGTATATAGTTTACTGGTTTAAAACGATTTTTCTCTTATAATTTACATGTGGAAAATATCCCTATAACTATTGCGTAATATTATTTATGAAAAGGGATTCTAATATTAAATTTTGATTTTGTATGATAGCATCAATCGCTTTAAGGTGGTTCTTAGCTAATGTATGTTAAATAGGTAAATATCAAATGATGCTTGCCTACATCATACAAAAATAACCAAAAATAAAGGTCAGAGGTCGATACGCTCCGTTGAAGACGATTCTTGGGTCTTGGTTATTAACTTATCATGTTGTTTGCTAGATCAATACCATCCGATACGAAGCTAATTATATTGCACAATATACCTTTGTATACAATGTGTACATTATTCATAGCCATTAACATTTGTTTTTTTTTCTGTATGGAGAACAATAAAAATAAACATTAAAGAAGTATTGATTAGCGTTTATTGTCCCACAGGTGTGACATCTGACGTTTACATACATTCATACATTTGTAGGTGAATGTTTTATATTAATATATATGTATAAGTCGTTCGTCTGGCTTTTTGGGGGAAAAGATAAGAGACATAACAGGGATTTTGTCACAAACATTTTTCTTAATTTTGATTTTTAGATCACCAGGCCTGAAAGACAGTTGCACTTTTGTCATGACGCGTTGTCCATCTTTATCCGTCAACATTTCTTTAAATTGCTACTAGCCATACAGTTCTGCATGGATTGTAACCACATTTGGACGGAAACATCCTTTGGACTTGACTTGTATAAGTGTAAGTCCTGACCTTTATGGTGCAGGAGGGAGGGGCCTAATAGGAGTAATCAGTGCTAACTCCTTTAAATTGCTACTAGCCATAAAGTTATAAATGATATCAAACCACATTTTGCCCAAAAATGCCCTTATGGGAAGGGTTGGGTCTAAAAGGAAATTGAATTCAATCTAGGAGGAAATAAACACCGAAGCTGTATTACGAACATTCGGCATAACACACCATATATGATAAAGGACCAATTTGGTCAACTCATTGATTAGTTATTGATGTAAAAACAATGTCGAAATGGCATGGAGTGAACCCTGGTAACCTGCGATCATTTGGTCATAGGGTGACTATGCTTATAGATTGTACGTTTTTGAACACTCAAACATTGTACGTCCGTCACTTGGCATTTTTAGCCATTATGAATGCCAACTGGACAAAGGCAAATTCCATGAAGCCCGGCTTCATTTACATGCTTATACGTTAGATAACAATTTTATGATGAAATCCGCAAACATTTTGCATCTATAGTGAATAAAAAATTCATTATTCTCAAAAACGGAACAGCCTTTTGAACAGACATCTTCTGTAATAGCTGGCACGGCAATTGTGGCATCTCCATGATAATGACGTCACAATAAGCAGATGGCAGTTCATAGACTGATGAATACAAGCTGTGCTTGGTACGGTTACGTAGTAGGGTTGTAGTGAAAAATGTAAATATATTAATTTATTGCTCTATTGCAAATGTTGCGATTGCCGTTTTCTATGAGCTCAGATAGCTTATCTGTGTGTATTCAACATCAACCTAATGCTGATTGCATAACGTTAAGTGCAGTTAAATTTGAATGTACATTACTGACATTAAATTTGATTCCTCAAACGTCGTGGACATTACTGGACTTACCGATGACGAAGGTACTGTGTTCAGTGTTACAAAATTATCTTAAACTAAAATATGCCATGTTAACCAAATACAGGATATCACGTTTTATCCCCGTTTATTATATATCTACAAGTACATACCATCAGTAATGACCATGTGTAATTATAATACAAAAGATTTAACGCGGTTTCGAGGACATTGATGATAACTACCTATTTGGACGGAGAAACGGACAGAGGGACACGTGTTCCAAAATATCTAAGACGAAAAGAAAATAATTTTCCAAGCTTTTATTGTACAAAAAGAAGACACACACAATATGCTTTCTATTTAGACATGTGAGAAATAGCAAATATTGTTAATAATTTTTAAAGTCAGACAGTTACGCAAGTGTTAGATGCAAGCTACTGTTTTTGTCTTAAGGTTACATGTGCCGTATTTTTCATACCCATGAATCATGAAAAGCGCTTTTGATATTTTTTCACCACCAAACGTTACCAACATGAAAAGTAGTATAGCCTTTACAATGCATTGCTTTTAACTAAAGTACAAAATAAGTAGAGCTGAAAAATCACTATAAGAGCTTAAAATCACTATATTTACATCTACAATGTACAGTGCATTGCAATGAGTACATAGGTCAACCAGGTAAAGACGCTAGGTATGGACTACAATTTCATTTCAAATGTTACAGTGTTATTAGTTATTGTAAAGTGATTTCTCCAGGTATGTTTCCATCTTAACATACATCAAAAGGCATAAAAAAACAAGTTTTTTTTTTCAGCAAGTAAATTACGTGTTTTAACTTACGTTCTTAAGGCATTATGCATGATTGTCTGCCCATTTTATTGATTTCCACAGCTTAATTCATCAAACTTTATGATTTTCAATGGATTATTGAGGTAGAGAATTTTCGCCCAGTAATGGCACACGTTTTTTAAAAAGAGAGTATCGTTTTATCAGCGAAAAAATCTCATAACAAACATTGTTTAGAGATATCAGACATCATTGATAAAAATATATTATCACCGCTAGGGTAGGCGAACCAAAATTACTGGTTAGGATTTTTTTTCAATATATTTAACACCAAAGATACCTTAGAACGTACTTCTTTACTTTTTATTAATCTTACTTCTCCCCTACATGATCCTTGCTGTCGATGAGCCGTTCAGTTCAAACAAAGTAATCAATACCACAATTATGTTTCATGAAGACTTAGAGTTAGACTTAGAGTTCCCTCCCTTAGAGTTCCCTCCCTTACTCCATCGCATAATCATCGTTCATTTCATCTCTTCTTTTAGATCAAAACTAGTCTTATTTATTACTTACATATGTGTACCTTGCATTATTGATATTCCTCAGCAATATCTATCGGGTAATGTTAATAAAGTATAATGTATTCGTTTTACGCAATTACTTTTGCGTCAATATTCCAGGGAAGGAGGGGAAATTAAAATATTTTGTCTGAAATGTCAGTTATTGCAAAAATGTCTTCACACTGAGGTCATCTTTTTGTTTGATTTTACGCATTAAAACATTGCGAATGAAATAGGTTATAAAATATGATTTTGTTTATTGGGGTATGGCCTTAAAAATACAGTTTCATGGTAAGGGAGAAAACTAATGATTACTTCATGAGTTATTTGAATTAATATATATGTTTTAAACTCTTCAAATTATTTAAACACCAATCATTGATAACCTTATCAAGCTTACATTGCTATTGCTATGTTGGTAACTATATATATAATGATTATATATTATTATTTATTTTTAAATCAAAGATATTGAAACTGTTTTTTATATTTACATCAAGTTGATACATACCAATCTAATTAAAATTAGACGTGTAACGTAGTTGGTCTGTATAGCTGTAGTTGGTTCTGTGAAAATAGTTAAGCCATCAATAAGGTTCAGAAGTTTATTTGGTTATCATGTTTCATAATTCAAAATATACAATCGAAATCAATCAATCATAATTTACATTGTAGTAGTTTGAATACAAGTTATTTTTTAAGTGTTGAAGTGATGATAATATTGAATAATTAATTTTTTTGTTTTGGGGAAATACTCATAAAATGGGGGAAAAATGATTTTTGAAAAGGTAGACTACATAATATAAGCTTTGCGAGAAAAGGAGCCGACGGGAAGATTAACAATAGTAAAAATTAATTAAAAGTAATTCAATAAATTGACCAACTACAGTAAATGAAGATAGTTTCTTAATATGAAATATCCCAATAATAGCAAAATGCACAATGATTATATCTTTATTTATGAATAAAATTGCTAATTCTAAAACAATAACCTAGTTCTGGCTAACACATACATGACTTCAACATCTAATAATTTAAAATTAACCATAAGTGTTTAAGGTAAATAGTACACGACTATTGTCTCAAAATATATCATGTCTGTTCAATACGATTCATTTTTCAAATCCCAATAATCTATATTCCAATACAATAACCAACATATGCCGATAGCATTATAATTTTCTAATTATATTTATAAACTACACACCGAGTTTAAAAATACATTGTACAATCATATAACTTGATAAATCACACTGTGTTATTAAGTAGAAAATAAGAATTAAAAAATGAACAATTAACAATTTGATAAAATATACAAAATGAGTAAGTAACCGTAGTTGTAAATAACATAGAGTGTCTTACCTGGAATAATAGTCAAGCCATCAATAAGGTTCAGAACTTAATTTCTTTCGCCGTATGGTGCCAAAAGTGTAAACAATATACTCTAGGACAATATGATAGCTTCCGCTATCATTTAAGTAATCTATCTATTTAACGTGTGACTTCCTATGACTGACATTTAAAGATGACTCAAACATCCGGAAGTAAATATCTCTTTTAATTATACATGTCGCTGAGAACAAGAACAATTTAATTCGACTTCAAATATATTGTAGACTAACTGATAAGCTGACATGATATTTTTCTCATATTAACTCTAAATGAAATGTGTTACAAACACCGATAAAAATATATACACAATATCAATCTAACTATAAAAATATACTTTTCAAAGTTCAATATATTTACAAATAAGCATTAGTTTAATAAGAGTAAAATATTCCTTATGATATATTCGTCCTCAGACCATAAGTTTCGAGTCAGTCCCACCTCAGTTCATCCGACAGCTGTCAGATTCATCAGTCAATCCGTTTGTCTCTAGTCAGACCCCGTCAGTCTTCAATGAGACCCCGTCTGTCTCAAGTCAGTCAATCCGTCCGCTTATAGATCTCTTTCTCATTAGATTCAATATTTCCCTTATTGCCTCAGTAGGGCGATCAAGTTTTGTGTCTGTTAATCCGTCGTTCTTTTCTTAGTTCTGAACTTCGTTTTTCTTGTCCGAAGTTGCATGAGAATATACTTCGTTTTACGAAACTGAACATTTATTTGGATCAAAAGGAAAACACTGGTGTACGCGTTGACGTTGGGAGGGCAATATTATTCTATCGATGGCACAGACCCCGGAATCTTTTGAATATTTTAAAGACATCTTACAGGTTCTCTTGTCACAGTCAGAAGTCATGTGGGTTTTGTAAAATTGGTTCGAAGGCAAGATGTAAGATGCCCTTTATACATTTCTAAAAGTAAGATTATGTTCATTTATTGATAGCTGAGTATTGGTTTTGAAAATCAATCATCCTAGATTACAGCAATGGATTTTTTGGAACATACATATGTGTTTGGTATCTCTACCGAATCATCATTTTCGTCTCTTTTAAAGGATTAGCTGCCACTTGTGGGTCTGGAAAGTACCTCCACCGAATAACCTCATCATCCATAGTAGATTTCCTAAAAATTCCATTCAGCTGGGCATGGTAACAGTCGTTATGCCACCAACCACTTTTGTAGGATTGACCACAGTGTTGAGGAGATTTATCGTTGTCCCTATCCAACGTGCTGAACTGACAGTTATTACTGAACGCCATGGCATCATCTAAACATGAAAGATATATGTTTAAAAGTGAATGATAAATCACAGGTAGACATGTCCTGAGAATTCGATGGATATTTGCCATCTAATGTGCGATACGTTCAAAACATCAAGCATTCAACATGTTTGAATAATTCACTTCTTCATTAAGTTATATTATAATAATTCCTCCTTAATAACATCGTGTTCACTGCGCCATACAAAAGTTGAGGACAATAATGTTGAATATTTCCCCAAAATTTCCTTTTTTTGAAAAAGCAATAAATGTGGCTAATGTAAGTATTTTAAATTGAAAACATGACGAATGTTAACTTACACGTTATGTTTCCGGAAAAGCCATTCACAAGCAATTTGTAATTTTGAGATTCATCATCAACCTGAAAATGGTAGTACTCTGCATATGCCCTTTCCCCAGTCAAAGCTACAACTTGCACACGCAGGATCTTAGAGATTCTTGTAAGGAGGTGAAGGTTATCGTTACCTGTAAAAGTGAAGACCACCATTTAAAGGCTTTTTAGGCTGGTTCCCGAGACAAATACTGATGTCAATATTAGTATAATACACAAGTAGTTTTTCACAAGCTCATTGCTGGGCTTGAATTGACCTTTCGCCCTTGTTCTGTCCCCTATCCTAGACACATTCATACGTTCTTAAGGCATATTTTCTGCTCCTGTTTACCACTCAACATAAGAAAGTAGAGCGACTGTGTTTGCCCGTTGTCAGTATAATGGGATTGGCGGTGGTGTGTTTCAGTGAGATGGCCTCAGAACAATGACAAGAGTTCCACGCACTTCACATACGCAATACACCGTTTACTTGGACGACTATTTTGAAGTGATCCTGGTTGTTAATCAAATTTAATACACCAACCATTCAAGCAACCAGCATCATTCAAAAAGTCATATGGAGGATCCATGGGTGATTTGACACTATAGGAATTCATAGAAAAGCAGTTAAAAAGTAAAAATTAGCTACACAATACAATCATCGCCACTCACCGAGCCAGAAGTCTCCTTGGAGATCACCAAATCCATTCTTGTAATCATTCCATGGACGATAAAAATCGACATCTCCCTTTGTTCGCCTTTGGATCACCTAATTAAAAAATGTAAGTGCATATTTACTAACAAGAAAACAGAAGCCCGTTCGAAAGGCTTCAATACCAAGTGATTGACTATTCCATGATAAAGCTTTTTTAGACTATCGAGCAAGTCGTAATGGTGACTGGCGAATATTTAGCATGTATCTAGATATATAATCTGTTGCAATTGAATAATTAAACGCATATATGATAGCTTAAAGTTTTCTTTTCAAGCATAATTGGATGAGCTGAATGTTCATTTTGGCATTATTACAGGATTGTATCATACACAATGCATAACAGGTATTGCAACCTTTTTGGCCGATTTTGTCTTTACGCAATATAAACATTGTTATTTTCCTGTGATAATCGATACTTTTCAGTCGCCCCTAATGAATACTAATGATGGTTTCGGATTGGTTGAATAGATCCATACAATGTATGTTGTGTATAGGTTCATTTATAATACATGTACAAGTGCTACAGAACCAGGTAACACATATCAACTATACACATCAGATAGTAACACCTTTTCATGTGCAATGTACCAAAGTCATATCGCGATAGAGAATAGTGTCCATTTTAAATATCCAATGAGTTCATATCGTTGGTTAAAGTTTCATATGATACGTGTTTTATGTTAATCATACTCACAGTCCATGGTCCATCTTCAGTATCCATATCACAGTATACAATGGGGCCCTCTTGTCCTATTTTGTATACACCAGAGTTGTCTCCAATCAGGTCTGCGCAACTGTTGATAATCACTGAAATAACGAATTCGAAAGGGTTACCATAATATTTATATTCAAAAACATAAACGTATGATAATTATAATTTGAAGGGTAGTATGTAACAATGTTAGAGTAACTGTAACAATATTGCATTCATAACATATTCAAAAACTTACAATTAACCAACATCTAAAAGAGGAAAATATTATTGCCTTCCTCTTTTCGTTGTGTAGTTTCAGGATTACAAAGTGTAAGAAGTGGCTAGTGCTGTGTAAAAGCTAAATTAAATAGATACAAGCTATTGATTAATAACTTTGTTATTCCCTAATATATGAGGTATAGTTTTGGAACAGATACTTTGAAAGTCAGCAAAAATCCTGATCTTTTTCAAAATTTCTCCCAAAATTCAAGAAATGATATTATATAAAATGTGAAAAATCTCAATCAATTCTAATGCAGATATGTGTTTGAACGTGTATATTCCTTGTTTTTACAAATGATATCATGAAGAAAAATATTTAAAACTTACCTTTGTTAAAGTACAACGTCGGTTGTGAGATTTCAGCATGTGTTGACCTTTCAAAAAAGCGGGAGTAAGTCTCACATGTTGAGTCATATGTCGTGTACGAAAAAGCAAAGCATTGTTTAGTTTTGCAATATTTGGCACAGATTGCATAATTCAAAATCCCAGAAAATGAATCAAGTTTGTATAAACTTTGATTCCCTAGTGCCACACGAAGTAGTCTTTTGCTAAGTTGCGGAAATTCAAGCCTGGTGAAAGATTCTACTGCTGAAATGACCAAAACTAAAATGCGTAGTTTCAAATCCATTGTTGCCACGTTAATCAATGTCTACCCAGCTATTTTCCATCATTCATCGTGGTGAGTGGCTTCTGGTTATACATCGTACACCTCACAATATACAGTCGTTGTTTATCTTTGGCTCGTCGACTCTCTGATGACTCCATTTATCACAGAACACTTGAAATAGGCGAAGTACTCTTTAGCTCAGGTTTGGAAATACAGCGCTAATGATAGACTCTACTGTTCATAAATCTTTTTTCATTGTAAACCTCGTATTTCATTATTTACTCGTGCATTTTCAAAACTGAAAGCCGGTGAGTTTATTCTGAATAATTTACACTTCAATACAGTGTATTATTGCAATACAGTTATACCGTAGACAAATTATTACTTCTGGTCGGTGAAATCCTCTGTCTGAGTCAATGCCAAAATGAATACTCTTCTTATTACAGAAAATTCCAAATAGGCGTGGTTATATAGTTGTAAATCTCTCACCTGTAGCCAACCATAGTCATTGTTATACAAGCGGTTACTAAGCAGCCAAAGATGTAGAATGATAAGTATTATGTGTTGCGACACATATAAAAATGCAACCTGTGTGTCGATATATATATATATATATATATATATATATATATATATATATAAATACACTAACATACCGTAAAGTTTGTTTTCTACCTAACTTTCAGTCTTATGAAGCTAACTTGTTGAAATGCAGTGGTTTTTGAGCTACTCATTAGAGCCATGGCGTGTTTATCGGCGGTTGTCAAGGTGTCCGACCAGTTGAAATCTGGCCGTTTTCCGACGTTTCGTATATTGTATGATAGACCACATTAAAGATAAATTATCTGTCTTCCGTCGATAAAGAGTATTCTTATTGTCACATCTTATATAGTTTGTTAATAATCATATTTTTTCTGAAATTTGTAGTGTTGTATAGCTAGAACAAATAACCCGGCAGGGTATGAATTCAAATCTGTTACCGATAGTGTTGCAAGCCACGATGTGATCCACTATACAGTACCCCTCGTGCAGCTCCCATGACCAAAACCTTACCACTCAATGGACCGTTCTATGTCGGTTTTAACACCACCGTGGTGAAGGTCACTCTTGAGACACGCGTTCAATGACACTTTAACGTAATTTACCGGATTGTGGCTGGGCATGTATCTATGCTTAACATGAATAAGATGACTTGTTGATCCACGTGTTTTATGTTCCATCGTCACGTTTCTGTATTGGTCAACTGGATAGAATATTATTGTTCATTGACACAATACATAATTAATAATGATTTTAAGATGCAAAAAAGACTGACAGATGATCATGATGCGATATATAGTCAGTTATTGTCCATAAACAAAGCAGTTATGCCCAATTGTTTATTCCTTCAACGGGTCGAATAATTCACAATATACAAAATACGAAAAAGAAATAAAAAATACCTATTGCGTGCGAATATGGAATAATATATTTTTCATTAACTATATATCTGGTAATCAATTGGTAACATCCACAAACTAACAGCAGTCCGTAATAATACTAACAGAAGGGGATGAATGAGAATGAATGCATATGTCCTGGGAGCGAGTGAAAAAAGGTTTAAATAGCAGAACATATATCAATAAATTTAGAAAATAGTACTAACGAAAAATAAATGAACAAATGTACGATGATGAATTGACTTCGTGTCAGAGGCACGGAATATAAGATAAAACGGATAACTATTATAAGATTAACAGAGCAATCTGACAAATACTAATTCCGCTGTATTAAAGATTAAGCAATGTCATTTAATTCTTAAAACATTGGTATGATTTTGACAATGTTATGTATAGATACATGACAAGCGCCAACTCTACTTACTTACTTATTTTCAGCAGTCCAATATGTAAACTGTAACTGTTAAATATATATCTGTCAAATACGTCCATTCGTTAGCGTAGTTTAGCTACAGGTAAACTAACAGTCACAAGTAATCATGTATTATTAAAAAAACCAATGGATGATATCATAGCTGAGTTTTAATAAAAATATATATTATTAGCATGCACTTCCACATGCACGGCCATGTGAGCTAACATGTGAATTAGGACTTGGCACATGTAATTCTACACTGTTCTCAGGATATTTGTAAATGTTAGAGACATTTAAGTTTAAAGTGTTTCAAACCCATGATTAGTATCATGTATTTTGTTCCTACCATCATTTTTGATACCCAAGGGGTTATTATCACTGTCATCATATACACCCCTGGCACATGTCATAGTAAATCTGAATTCATTTCAGGATAAATTATTGTTATTGGCATAGCTTGGCGACCATTTTGACATGCTATTTTTTTCATTAGTTATCTAGTTCTTAAGCTGTGAAAATCATTCGAAGACAAATATGTTGTAGACGACTAAAATGTCAAAATTCCCCCCAAAATCCCGTAGTAATTCAGATAGGCATCTTTCAGTCACAATACCATTGAGCGAACAAAAAATGTCTTATTTTTACAAGGTTTACGCAGGCAATGTGAATTTCTCCAAGATGTTGCAATTGAGATAGTGGGTTATAAATTAACACATTCAAATAATTACTTTCCACCATAATCCTTAAAATTGACATTTAATCATAAGATCAACAATCAAGAAGTCTAGAGAGCCTGTATCGCTCACCTGGTTTGCTATGCAAAGCCCATCACTCCTGCACCAGGGGGTCAAAGCCAAGATTTACACACACTCTGTTCCAACGTCACCAACCGAACTATATGACGTGTAGCAATGTAAAGGAGGGAATACTGTTAACCCATATTTAGCCCTACCCACACTGTCCATGGAAAAGGGGGATGTTTGTTTTCAGAGCCAACAAATTGTGTAACTCATCCCCCAAAATATGTTTGAATGAATGATACAATACCTACCAGGTTACACTATGATCATTTCATTTTACATTGTTTTTGTTTGTTCACTGTCATAGCAGTTTTATGAGAACCTAGATCATGTATATCGAGTATACATTGTATGCGGGTGAATGCATATTATTGTGTAATTTCTAAGATACACGTATCATTGCAAATATATCTGTTTCCTCGTAACGAAACAATTAATGAATTATACTTTTCAAAAAAGAAACACATACTGAATTTTGAGGCTGATAATAAATAAACAGAAATGAAAGAAAAACGATATTTTATATAGAAAAGGTAATTGAATGTCAAAACAATTTCTTAATTTCAAGTTCATTGCATATTTTGCAGTTCATGGTCGCTTAAAGTCAATATCGTGTATGCCCAGCATTAGCATCAATAGCTGATTAACAGCGTTATCCTATCTATGACGTCAGATTACAGATGACTTGTTGTGAAATGTTTGCCCTCTCTGCCCGTAATACATTCCGGGCGGTGCAAGATGTCTTTGTCTGACGCGTCTGTCTAGTTCATCCCATGTTCAATGGGGTTCAACTATGACAAAATCTCATCTCCGCCGCTACTGTGGCCAAACTCGATGAACCCGAGTCTATTGCAGTCTGGTTTGGCGATGGCTTTGGATCTAAATTGCACGGCGAACATGACGTCTGGCTCGTATGTCAGCATCAGCAACTGTTTGGTCTGAGATCCTACGCATCCCATGAATGGATGATCGCGTAAATGTTGAACTGATGTAGCGATCCTGAGCTGCAGTTGTCAACATTGATTTGCATGACCTTGGAAGGTCACGGGTTGATCGATGCTGTCGATACCTTTCCAAAGGCGAGAGATGGTACTCTGGGACACGTTAAAGGTCGTGGCTACTGCTGTCTGCGATTTACCTGCTTTTAACCGACCGACGTAGCATAACTCATCCGTATAGTTTTATATCATAATCAAAATTGAAACTGATTTCAAAACCGAGAACTTCTGTCTTCTATAGGCTGTCTAAGTTTTATGTGAAATACACGTATAATCAATATATACATGCCAAGCGAATCGAGAAAATCAAGCAAAACCAAATTCTGCCTAAATCAAGGACAGTCCCCGTAAATGACCTTTAATTAAAACCGGTTCGTTTTAAATGACATTTGGGTATTGTCCTAAAACTCACACATAACAATTGAAATGAAATAAAAAAAAAAAAATCATTATTAGAAAAATAATTGAAATATTTACTATGTGTTTCTTTTTTGAAGAGTATACATATTAATGATGATTGTGTTAACATACTCTGATCGTAGTTCCCTTTTCTTAAAACTGTTGTTATGACATTTCGCCAAAAATTCGTATAATGGCCCCAATCCTGTCGTCTTTGAATTAATAAACCAAAAATAAATTTCTTCTTACACATTACTTAAACATAAATCTTTGAAGTTTTATATTTGACTCCTCTTACTTAAAGAGGTTAAAACAACATGTCGCAACTATTTGCAAAAGTAAAAGTTAGGACATTTTCGCATACTTCAGAGATATGAAAACTAACATTATATGGGTACAGGATATTCATTTCACAGAAGAAACTACAAATCATATAAAAATGAATGTGGTTATCAGTGCTTCTTTTTTATTTCTTTTAAACCTAATTTTACTTAAAGTCCCATTATGCTTTCACCAAACTTTGCTAAAATATACATTAACATCCCTTATGAAAGGTTCTTCATTTGGTTTCTTTACAATGAAGATAATTAAGCAATAATCAATTAGTAAAGAATTCTTAAAATAGAACGGGTTGATTTGCATAGTTAAAAATACCTCGTGTATACGTATGTGTTCGATACCCGGATATAGTAAACAAAACACGCATGGCCGAGACAGAGGGCAGTTTTGAGGAAACGGTGAGCAATACAATGTTCTATAATTGTTTAGTAAATGATACATATTAGATTCCACAGATTATAAATGTGTCCGTCAAAGGTTACATATATTTAATATAAAGCTTAATACAAAATACGTATCAATCAAAAATAGTGGATGTAAATAGTGAAATGCATACATGGGGCACTATATGGGGTTATTTTATCGTACAAATATAAACACGTGCGCCGTGTCATTTAATTTTTTGATGATTGGTTGATTTTCTTCCTCTCGTGTAATAATTTAGATAAATACAGTATTAATCCAAAACTATATACAGATAAATAAATACCATGATGCTACTAATCTATTCATAATTTGAGAGTAAGGAGAGCACAGTATATCTAATACTTAGAACATACGTAAAGAGGTTGGACTTAATAGCTTACTATATACATGTATTATAACTGCTTTCTATTTATTCTTTGGGTATTTTATAACGATATTCGTCTATGAAATATGTGATAGTACAAGCATGTACATATAAATGAAAGATCACTGGAATCGACGCTAGTCGAGATACATCAATCTGTATGTTGATCTATATCTCGATTACGTTTCGTGTATTTAGAAAAGATCTATTATATACGTCAAGTAGTGATTACCAGGTGCATGAGTCCTAATTATCGTATGGGCATTTTTAAATATAGGCCTACGATTTTATGTACACGGAGCGAATTAAACTAATCAAAGACTCGCATTTATATTAGTACAAACGTCAGTATATATTAGAGTGAACTAAGGGGATATAAAATATTGTCAGACTATTGGAGTTTCGTCATTAAAAAGCACAACGTATATTATCTTGACCCTTGATACTACCTGGTGGACTATCATTTGCCGTCGGTACGTAATTCTTACATGTACGTAGTAAAAGGAAAAAGGAAATCGAAACTGAAATTTTCAAATTTCACGAGTGTGCATTCCATTTTACGCTGAACGTGAATTATGTTTATTAGCATTCAGCCATTTGTTTTCATAGGAAAAGTTCGATTTGTATAAATATGAGAGATAAAATAAGTTCGTGATGCCTGCTAGGACTTTACCAGTCTTATTTAAACGGATATTTTCCCCATTTTCTCTGCTTTTAATCAAGGACTGATCCAGGTTTTCTTTAGCTGTTTTGGTATACTTTTCCATCAGATCTTCTTCACTTGATGAACTGTATAGAAATCATTAACGGACTGTTTTATACTCCATTTTTTTAATTAGTACTATTCAATCAAACCAAACTATTCTACATTTGTACATGCATTCCTTTTCCTGTCCCGTGCATGCAATGAATTATGAGATAAAATGAATCACATTGGCCTACATATGTGGTTCATGCACTGGTGTTTGGCTCTATAGACATTTTTTCTCTCTTTTATATATTGACACAGTATTACATATACATTGTACATGTATATATCATATATAGAGAAAAAAAAGTCTATAGAGCCAAACACCTGTGATTCATATACATGTATCTTTATATGTAGCATAACAATATATTATTGTATATATGTTTTTGCATGTAGTAATTACAAAGTTCATAATAATGATCTTATGCTACAATGTGGATTGTACTCAGTTAGTAATTCATGATCATGATCACTTGTCATTGATATATCCGATAATGCCGATATCGTCGTTGACCCTACATGTTGTCTCAAACACTGGGCTAAGTTTCATGTACATGCTCGCGATCGGTCTGCGATGGAGTAGAACATGTAGGCTTTCCAGACTTCGTATGTATGTATGTATATCTAAATAGCAGGTAACGACATGGCGTGTTTGTGTTTACTTTCATTTGTTTACGAGTTTGGCGAGTCATCCCATGGGAGGCCTCATCAGGTAACACAAACGTACGTGTGTTCGGTTTCGATGTACACAAACGTGTGTTCGGTTTCCATGTACATTTCAACAAAGCTAGATTAGACCCTATAGGCATCTATTAATCTTTATTACAAAATACATAAGATCAGCAAATACCATTGCAATTATAATTTTGTTAATTGCTTGCTTTCCATTCAAGAACAAACGCTTTTTGAATAGTTTTAGCCTAGTTTTATATAGAAACTACATGTAAATACATGCATGTACAACATGTATTTGTAGGTCTACGCTAAATTGTTGTTGTTTGAAGGAACGTGCACGTGGTGAAGAACGGACCCATGTGTGTTCGCTGACACGTATTTGGCGAGTCTTCAGTGCGTTCGCCATGCACGATGTTGAAGTTTGTTAGGGAAATTCCACTTTTTTGTGCCTACGCATGCGTACTAGATTGTTTTGGCTCTGGGGCGGAACTACGGATTTCCCCCTCTCCGAAGAGGGGTTTTCTATTGTTTTTTAAAAACATGGAAATGTTGGGCATTTTTTATTAGCAGATATTTTCATAAGGATATATGCTCTACTATTCAGCAAAGTTTGGTACTTTATGACGATATTTTTTCACCCCAAAACATAATGGGGCTTTAAAAACAATTTCTAATTCAAGATTTTTTTAAAGTTTGGTAAGAGATATGTAATTCTCTGTGGAGATTTCATCTTGCTTTTAGACACTTCAATGTAGTAAGGATTATGACAGACCTAAACTCTATGGCAAGAGAAAGGGTACTGGAAACCGTAAAAAAATAACATTAGTTGACAATGAAGATCATAATGATCTGAAATGTGGAGAAAAAAGATCCAGTTAAGCAGGCACGTATTTATGTTTTTATTTGTTTGTTCTTTTCATTTCAGAAACTCTTCTTTCTATTATAGTAACATGAAATTTCGAGGCCGGCTGCAGGTCAGACCATTTATTTTTAAGTAAAATATCTAATACAACTTATAGATTTTAAAGCTAAAGGGGGGTTGGAATTAAACAATAGCCTGTTAAAAGATGGCGTAAATTTATATTAAACTAATGAAAAAGCTATGTATTATGCTTGATGAGGGAATTCAATTTGCTACAACTGATCCTGTCTTTCTTGAGACATTACTTGCACATACACGTAATTATACAAGGTGCAATGTAACTCAATGCATGGGTCAGTTATTTAAGGATAAACCCAAAGAAGCACGAGGTAAATTACATAAACGCCTCGCGTTTACGTAAAATTTACCGACTGCTCCATTTGGTTTATCATCTCATAAACAAAACAAAGTAAGAGGTTAATCCTTATATTTACAATATTTTCTTTAAAAAATAAAAGCAACAACAACATCAGATACAATCATTTTCCATGTTTATCCATGCACAACTGCCATTCATAAAAGGCGCGCTGTTGACTGACAGTTTCATCCACCCTTTCTTCTATATGACGTCACATAAAATAGTTCTGATATTTTAGTTATTTTATTCAGGTCAAAAAGCAATAACACATTAAAAAATAAATTTGTTTTATTGTATATCTCCGATTATCTCGTACATGCGTTATTTGTAAACATTGACACGTGATTTTGTGGTATGTCAAAGAAGTCCGTTAATATTTGCATGTATCCATTCGCACCGAATCGGGTCACGGCACTCAAGATATTGGGGAATAAACATATCTGCTCCAACTTAGTTTATCGATAGAGAAACAGTGGCAATTGTATATGCCAAAATAACGCTCCTGCTACACCAACAATTCCCCACGGACTTAACAAGGTAACGTTTATTTCTCCTTAGGGCGACATTACATAAATCACCTGTGTATAATAAACTCTGACTAAAGGAAGTAATAATATTTGGTCAGGAAAGTAAGTCGTTATTGACGATTGTGTTCAATGTTGATGGTTACGTTACCAAAAAAACCAAATTGTTCGCTTTTTTAGAGAAAATCAGGATTACCGCTAATAAAACCATATTCACACAAACAAGCACTCACTCATGTACCTAATAAAACAAGATTAATAAACATACTTATCTGGTGACAAAAAATGTTCCGAACCTTGTGGAAACCTTGCTAAACTGAAATTTGCATGTTTTGCATATGGTGCCAAAATTTATAAACTGTTTTGCATATGGTGCCAAAATTTATAAACAACACAACAATTTACAACCCAACAGTAATAACTTAGGCTTGCTAAAGTTGACAAGCAGCATGGTAATATACGAATCAACCGTAATACCTAAAGTTAAGCCCGATGCATTTACGTATTTATGTTCAAGTATACATTCGAAGTGATACACTATATATAGGGATTGGATTTCGTTTTTATGTTAACCATGCTTGTATGGAGTAATTCCTCTAAGAATATATTCTATGGGGCGCGTTAGCGCCCCATATTGAATATATTCTTAGAGGAATTGCTCCATACAAGCATGGTTAACATAAAAACGAAATCCAATCCCTATATTTACACTCACACGACTTTTTATTTATATTTTATGCAATAAAATCGTCATTTGAAAGTGACGTAATTATTCAATAAAAGTCGGTCAAAAGTGGGAGGAGCTTACTCAATTGAACAGCGAATGATGACGCTTCACGTAAGGTAGAATTATTCATCCGCGACGACAAAAAAGTTCAATATTTTAGTGTAAAATAAACATGACAAACAAAGTAAATTTCAGAGATAATTTTATTTAATCAGATCAGAACTTTAAATATATATTCAATTTTGCTAAAAGTTAATATATAGCGTAATAACATAAAGAATTTGTACACGGCCACATGTGTGAACTCGGTGACCGTTATTGTGCAGCGAGGCGAAGCTGACGCACGCTTACACACTTTAGTTTGCCGAAGTTGGCAAAACACCGATTTTCAAGTAGCTCAATGTGTTTGAGATGTCGTCTGACTTGACGGTATTACATCCTTGGGGGCCATGTGATTATATAATCTACGCTTAGATCCATATCGCCATCGATAGATGAAACAAATTCACTTGTGTTCGATGGCTACAATGTATTTGTGGTGACGCGGAACTGTCAACACGTGGATTATTAACGGTGCATGTTTTATAATACACATGATTAAATACTCAAAGAACAAAGACAAGAGGATATGTTTATAACTGACCTCTATCAGAGGGTCTCACACCCGTCCACCCCAAAGGCTCGATCGTAGGACGAACATAGGCACAGAGGTAATGTTTACATTTGACACCGATCATTTTTAACAAAAATGAAAGCACGTCGCCACGGTCGGGATATTTTTCCGTTTCTTTATACAATTGTTAATTTAAAAATTGTTTGAATCATATATAAATATAAAACATGTATATATTGTTTACATTTTTCCAAAATTCTATGAAAAACAACAATATACACGTAATGTTGCGTCAAAATGTAAACAAAGCCATGTGTTTCTTTTTAAAAAAAGTAGTCCTTTTACGTTGCACAGAACATTTTCTTACGCAAGTTCAAAGTTCAATGTTACCATGCAGTTATGGTAAACAAAATCGGCTAGTATTAGCGTATAGTGACCAAGCCTAGCAAGTGTAAATATATAAGCATACAAAATACTACTAGTTTTTTCATGGCCCAAAACCTTAAGGAAGATGATTTATGAATACTTTAGATGCTAGAAAACAATACTTCCTACGTTATCGACATGCAAGGTTTGTCACAGAATATCAATTTTCACCAATTCACAACGTTGAACGATTGACTATCGCCCTTATTTATATATATAAAAATATATAAATGCTGGAAAACAATTCTTCAATGTTATTGACATGCATGGTTCGTCACAGACTCTGGCCAGTACATATGCCTATTTTGGCAAACCTCGGATGTATCGAATACCCCATATTCCTCGAACTATGAACCTGGTCCCCTGCAGTTCGAGTTCATGGGGTTTTACTATATGCAAAATTAATGTCCGAGTATAAATGAGATAGTATACACAGTATTTTGCTAATGTTTTGGAATTTCCATGGAAATTTTAGTGCATGATATTTAAAAAACAATATTCCTAGAATGCCTTAATTATATGATAGATTTTTGACTTGGAATTTTTATTGATAAGGTTTTGAATTTCTTTGTTTTTGGAATCAGAGTAATAAATTGGATTAAAGTATCTCCTTACACTTGGGAATTTAGATATTAAGTTCGATGTTAATAAACATGAGATTCCCTCACTGAATTTTGAAAAAAACCCCACTTAAAACAGCATTTTGGTCTGATAAAACAGATTGGGGGAAAGTGGTAAAAACTGTATTAGAGCTTTATCTGTAAGAAATTGTGATGTTTTGAACGAATACACACTTTGTATTCTCCCTTTCTCTATCTACTCCTACCTACATATTCAATGTAGCGCGTAAAGCGCTACATGTACATGTAGAATATATCTGTATCCCATTGCGTTCATACCACCTTTAACGCAATCAAAACACTGTTCAATCTCTATATTTACATAAATAAGGGTACTTTTACTTAAAATTTAAAACGGTGATGGTTGCTAAGTTGGGTAACTACGGTAGTCAGGATGACCGAAGATATAGTTCCGATTGTTGAATGTTATAGCTGCAATTTGATTTCAAATATAACAATGACACCTTTAAATTATTTTTAAATTATGTTTTTTTTTCAATTTGATAATATATCAATAATGTCCATTTCGAATAAAAATTGAAATTAGAGAGGCGGGACAACTATCGGTATGTATCGTTGTTAGGGTAGTGATGTGCGGTCCGAAGTGGAGCGAGCCGCCATATTTGATTTTCAACGGAGGAAAGTAACTGTGATATAACCTATTGATGGGATGACCATTGAGCTGCTGAATGTTTGTTATGTATGTGTCGGTCTACGAAAGCGAAATAGACTAAAATCTATATAGTCATGACTCTTATTTTGTTGTACGGAGGATAGGCAAGTGTTTGCATGGTGTGTGTAGGCCTATTTTGTTGTACGGAGGATAGGCAAGTGTTTGCATGGTGTGTGTAGGCCTATTTTGAATGCAAAGACGTTGGGGGGGGGGGGGGGGGGTAAAGCTGATGATACTGTTTCGGATAGGGTATTAGGCCTACCTGTTATGTTTTGTAATTTTTCTGGAAACCTGTACATGACCTGTTAACCTATTGTTCCCTTAGACGACCCAAGAATTGTTCTCCGGCAATCAGATGTTCTGTATATTTATGTGAGATGAGTGACCTTACACACATACTGACGTAACTACTGTATGGAATTTCCCCGAACATTCCCGAGGAAAGCCCCACGGTTGTAGCCTTGACCAGCGATTCATTTGGTTGATTATTACCGTTACAATGCCTGAACACATCTTTTGTTTTGATGTCAAATACATATATTTAATTAGATCTAATAGAAACTCTTTATTGTTATTTTGAAATCCGTCAAGACTCAACTTATGACGCAAAATCTTATCGAAGCGTGAACAAGAAGTAGTCCGAACCTGCACTGCGTTTGTGTTCATACGCCATTGCGATTACGCTAATATGAACGCATCTACCCTCTCACTGACTATATAGAGGCATATGTATATATATATATAATATATATACCATCCATTTACTCAATACAGCCCTTTGAAATATCTGATTGAAAAGTTTTTGTGTGTAGCCGCCATGTTAGTATTTGTGAAGTACAATTGTTTTCTCGGCGTTGATTGGTCACTTTATTTTCAAACGCCAATCAACGCCGAGATACACATGTGTCATAAGTAAATGCCATACGTAATAATACAAGAAATCTTTCGAGGAAATCGATTATAACTTTTTGTGAACGGACAAACGTACAGACGGACATATGCACGAAAAAAAATTAATTGCATTCTTTAAGAATTTATTTTTAAAGAAGAAGACACATACAGCATATAATACGTATAAATTCATGTTTTCTATTCAGACAGGCGAGACATAAATTCATATTGTTAATACTGCATAAAGACAATCAATTAACACAAGAGGAAGGTCCGAGCTACTGTTTTGTTTGAAAGTATCGTTTTATCAGCAAAATAACATTTTATAGCAGACATTGTTTGCAAATATCAGATATTATTACAAACTTAGATATTAGTTCGTCTAAACAAACTATTCAATTGATATCTGATGCAAACTGAAAATGTGGAAAAAAATGGATTATTAAAAGGAAAAACGTATTTGGTCAAACTAAAAAAAATTAGAGACATCATCACCGTTAGGTAGGCGAACTCAAAAAAGACAAACATTAAAACGCAGGAGACAAACAATATGTTCAACAACGAAGATGTTTTAGTACGCACTTTTTACTTTTTTATCTTAAGTACGTTAAAAAAGAATGAATCCTTGTTGTTTTTAATCTAGAAGTTTGGCACGAAATGATCCTGTCTATCGATGAGCCGTTAAACATAAACAAACACACAAATCAATCAATATTACAAGTTTGTTTCATAGAGATTAGGAGTTCCCTCCCTTTAGATGTTTAATCTTTCTCCCTCGCATAATCATCGTTAATTTCATCTATTCTTTGTATAATTAGAAAATCAAACTGTTCTTGTTTATTATTTAGATTTGTGTCTGCATTCTTTTTGTTCTTTTGCAATGTAAAGGAGGGAATACTGTAAACCCATATTTAGCCCTACCCACACTGTCCCTGGAAAAGGGGGATGTTTGTTGTCAGAGCCAACAAATTCTTTGTTGTTTGATTAACGCATTTAATCCTTGCGAATGAAATATTTTATAAATAGCGTTTTTACCGTATTGTGGGCTGACCTTAAAAATGCGGTTTCATAAGGGAAAAAGTCATGATTTCCTCATGCAGACGTTGAATTATAATATATGCCTTAAGCTCTTCAACCATTTTAACACCAATACTAAATAACGTTTTCAACCTTTTATTGCTATTTTATGTTATATCTATGTAATGATTGATATAATTTATATGTTTTGTTATTAATTTTAAAAATAAATGTATTGATATGTAGATTATATGATTATAGGCGCAGCGGATTTAAAAAATAAAGGGAGAAAACTCTCTTAAGATCCTTACCAATTACATATAAGTGCTTCTATTGTGCTAAAATGCTCTATATTGAACAACCGTTTCTTGCAAATTTTTTGAATGCATGTCAATTTCATTCTGTATTTTTTGTTACCATTGAATTTCACAATTTTGATCTATTTTCGTTTTTGTGATGATTTTTAAGAACATCTTTTATACCGCATCACCACAAAACATTAAATATAAAGAGAAATGGAATATTTTTTTCTGATAAAGTAGTTGACATACATGTGTATATCATATCTGTTAAAATATGTCATAGAATATATGGTTTAAGATTCTTATTACATGTATTGAACCCAACACAAATATCGTTCTATATTAAATTTATATATGTGTCAACCCACAAATGTCCCTTTACATTTTTTTCTCAAATTTTCTTCAAATACATATCCACAGATATAAACCCCCTACAAACATTTTATATCTACATAGAATAATCATGTATCAGCGGACTGAATTTCGCTTGCAGTGTCAAATGGCGTCAGAACAACATCCGACAATAGAAGCCATAATTCTACTAATCTAATGGTATTAGTTTATTAACATGAAGATAGTCAAATCAAAGTGAGCTTTATATCAACATCACTTAACATGTCCCTTTACAAAACTGACATCAAATATAATGACGGACAAATGTCTCGAACTGTCAAAAATGTAAAATCCATAAAAAAGGGGTATAAATCGAATTAGTCTATCACTAGTAATAATTGTTATTTTAATGATATTCAATAAATGACATACATGCAGGTAAATACATGTATTTAAGTGCAAAGCTTCGAAATAGGATACTTTTAAATATGAAGTTTACAATAGTTTTTAATTATAACAGGTATGGTCTAAGGACTGGAAGGATGAAGTAGGGAAAATCAGCAAGAAATGGAGCGGGTTTACGAAGGAGCAGTATTCAGAGGTGGACAGCTTCGGCATTAACTGTAAATATTTGTGGTACTTTTCTTCTACACCCTCGCTTAACTACTATCACAGTCAAACTTGTCTATATACAATTACAAACGGAGAAATAACGAAACGCTCTTTATATTCTTCGTTATACACAGGTCAAAATATAATGTTTGGGACCAACAGATTTGTTATTAAACACATTATCGCTATACAGTAGTGTTCAGTAAGGCTGGTGAATTTACTACATAATAAACCACACATGTAGGTTCACTGCAAGTGTTATTAGTTATAGTAATAAAACGTATTGTTTATACATATATTTGATTTTGTATCTATTTTTGTGAAGATTGTATCCGTTTTGTTGTATACCGAGTAAAACATTATGATCTTGTTCCCTTTCTACCGATAAGCTATCAAATATCACACTGATGTTCTAAGCTCGAACTTTTGTGATTTTAAACATTCGCTATCGATAAAAAAAATCTTTAAAATTCCTAAATTTCCGGTCCAGACAAATACAGATGATTGGTAAATAAGGAGAGCTTTATATATTGATATTTTTTCACTTTCTAGTTCCCCTGGACCTGGATGTCAAGATGAAGGCCGTCATGATGGGAGCAGTGTTTCTCATGGTATATATATTTCTTATCTCGAATACCTTACATATCTGGAAAATATGTATTCAGATATCGATGGTAAATTCAATGTAAACTTGTTATCGGTAACTGAGAATTAATTTGATAAATTGAAGTGATTTTACCCAGTAATCGCTAGGATACATGGTATCGTATTGACTGAATGTAGTAGATCTATTTCGTGTACATTTAGTTGTAATATAAAATCAATCCTGTTTATAGGAATTAAGTCAGGCAGTAATTCATACTTGTACCTTGATTAATTCAAACACTATTTTTAGCGTTTAGCTCTTCATTAAGATGATGAAATGGAAATATGTTACAATTTATTTCAGAATAATACATCAATTTCAAAATGGCAGACTATAACTAGGTTTATGTTGGTTGTCGTTTGGCTTAGTTAAACTTATTTAAACTTAGCGGTATTTCAAATTTATTGAGAAACATAACTTAAAATGCTATGGCCGGACAATGCATTATTTCAAAATTATATCTACAAAGGATTTAATTTGTATTTTCAGGATTTCATATTCTTTGAACAGAAGCAGAACTTACACCATTGAGGCAGCAGCGATCTTTATAAGTATAAGAATGATAAGGGAAAAGGCAGTGTGAAAGAACATTAAAAGTTGCACATATATCGGACACAAAGAAGTTATAATGGAAGTTAGACTAGTTTGTTTTACTGTGATATGCCAGAAAACACACCGTGGTAAACTATACGTAAAATGACCGAACTCGCTTCCTGTCTGCCATTGCATATTGTGGTCGGACGTCTTGTGTGGCGACCTCTGATCATTGCCTGAGGAGTAAAGCAACATTTGTCAGGAACTACTCAAATCGCTATTGAAATAATGCCAGGTGCATGCTCCTGTCTAAAGATAATTTCATCAACTCCTCAGTGGTTTTGCATTGCAGTTGTTTAACGAACGTGGCATTGGATACGGTTTACATGTAGTGACTGTTTAAGCGTATTGCTGTACGATTTTAAAATACAACGGTATCATTGAAAATACTTAACAATGTCGTGATTATTTTTCAAATATTTCATGTTATATGTTTCATTAGGAATGTCGAACAATGCATTTATGTCATATTTTGCTTCATGGTTATGTAACAAAATTAACCTCACTGAATTGTCCCTTTAATTACAAAGATTAACGTTGGTCGACAATATCATTTTGTAAATGTTAAAGTACATTTGTGTATTTTTGATAACAAATAAGTTTTAAACAAGTGACTAAGGTGTACAAAGTGCTTGAAAACCTATAAAATATCAAACCCGATAATTTAGAAACGTTAGTACTAATCATATGTTTTTACGTTACATTATGTATATATGCATACTCATTTTGTCCGACTATTTACAAATAAAGGCTATTATATTGGAGAGACACTCAAGTATGTTTAATAGACGTCAAGAAACTCTCATTCTTTCGAGTGTGTTGTTCTGTTATCTTTCTTGTTTTCCTTTCAATTTAAATATCAAATTAATAATGAATTTGACAAAATATAAACAGAAGAATATTTTAGAATGATCCAATGTATACAATTAAAACAGAAGGGTCAATTAGATCGAATTAGTAATAACTTTGATAAAATGTGGACTTTAATGCAAAAAAAAAATAAATAAATAAATAAAAATAAATAAATAAAAAAAAGATATATATCACCACAAAAACAAAGACCTACTGAGACTGTTTCCTCAAATCGTTGTCCCTAATGGATGGAACGAGTTACGTAAATATAATGGAAGCAGGCAAATTTTCAAATTCACAAAAACAACTACATCGACTTCATTATTTTCCTCTTATGTGGCAACATTGTGTTCTGTGGACATAAAATGAACTAGACCAAGTTTTAGGTGGACTCTCAAAATCCAGCACATATAGCCCAGTTTGGTTTGTGACACAAAAACCTTTTTATAGATTTTCTGATAGTTTGACCCTATCAATGTTGGCTGACACGCGTTTTACAGCCCTCCGCAAAGCTGTTTATCTACTTTAAGGGCAGTAAGGGTAAATTGCTGCGGCTGAGAAAACTTTAATGAGCTAGCCGGTCTACCAACGCGTCATCCGTTTCACCATGCTCTGCTGTCTGCTGTAGATACTGTATATTTATAGAGAAAAACTACAGAGTCTTCTACTATTTTTTGTAAATATCTGCAGTGGAAAACAATGACAGGGATATCCCTGCTTTGGGCTTTGTTCTGGACATTATCCCATACCATTTTGACCCTTTGATGAACACTGATAATTCTCTTTCTACGGAGAAGGCGGTTAACATCGCCAGATGTTTCAGATACTGATCAAGAGAACCAAAAAGGTAATCAAGAGGATCGGTTGACAAACACAGCATGGTTTGTAATACACCTATTATTATTTTAATTTATTGGCATTAAATATAGATGTGGATGCCATTATTGGTATTCATCAGATAATTTCTTTTAAATATGTGGATATAATCCGTAATATATCTTACATAATTTATTTTTTTACATCAAAATCATCCATTGAGAACAATTAATGACTCCTTTTATTACATTATAAATGCATTTGTATGCTACACCAATTTTACATACCTACATATACATTATGTAAAAACATACATTATCTCAATAAAATGTCTTTTCTTAATTAACATCAATGACAACAATGTGTGATATACTTTATTACTATGTCAATAAACAATTGAAGAATTCAGTAAATAAGGATTATATTCTTAACAACAGAGGAATGTATAATAATGACATTGGTTACTACTGTGAGACAAAGCTAATTACATGGTTCAATTACCAAAGTCAATTTTTCCATTTTATGTTGTGGATACATATTGAGTTATCTTTTTTTAAAATTTTCAACAGGTGCTCATGTGGTTTCTGTGATCCTATGGTTACGGAATTGGAATCTACGGTCTGCTGTCGTGAGATAAATGCTGTCAATTAATAGTTTCCAATAAAACATCTCTGTAGATGGTTTGTATTGTTATTAATTTTACTTATTGTTATGTTTATTATTTACTGAGTGTTAATTTTGTTGCAATAATTTATATACATTTCATCTATCCTCTTCTCTATATTATGTATTTATATGACTATACAGCCAGATACTATAACTGATATTATTTATCTAATAATGTGTACTGTAGCATTTGTATGAGTAATTAGTAGCAAGCAATGGTAATGATAAATTTTCCTTAAATTGTTACAAGCAAATACACGTTTAAAACACGTACATTCCATGTATAATGTTTACTAACAAACAGAGCTAAGTAAATGGACAATAAATACTATGATCAGGTCATACATAACAGGTCAACTTTTCAAACATGAATTAAATTGACCCTGAAGTAATTTAATGTCTCCATATAAAACCCCATTCACACAAACGATGATTTTCTGTCAACTCAAACAGGACTTTTATGTAATGCAACCATGCATTTTGAATACTCTTCTTCTTTGGGAAGCGAAAAAACTTGTTTTATTTTAACTTGTTTTATTTCTGTGATTCTTATAGCAGCCATAAGCAGCACATTGCACCACACTGGATTCATAATGACAGTCTGTAATTATTTCATGTGACACAAAGATAATTGTAAGTTTAGGTGTTTAGCTCTATGCTCAGCAGCGGTGAGCCAGTCGGTGAACCAGTTACGCATGCTGGCTGACAGCCTCGTTATCGCAATAAATTTTTGCATATCGGTCAGCTGCCCAGATGGTCCCATGTCTAGCCTGGTATCTCGGTGTGTGTATTTGCCACCCTGTGAAGTGGGCTAATTCGGAGAACATAAAGGGGGCCCAATCCATAGACAACTTATCACTTTTTGTGTCACAAAGACATGGTTAATCTAAATGTGATATATAACGGATATCCATTAAATAATAAATGTGTATTTTGTTTTGTTTACTTGGCAATTAACGTACTTGTGGCTGCTAAAAAGTCTACTGTACCGGCTTATTAGACCTTTACAATGTTAATTTTAAACAAGCAAATTAGACTCCTCAACACGGTCCGTTTATATATTGATTTCGCAAATTTGATAGACCGATCGTCCCGATCGCACAGCTGTGCGCACGATGTAAAAATTGTTTCACTGGGTAATCAATCCTCTGGCATAACTCATATATGAATTCCTTCAAATAAGTTAGTATTGTGGAAAGCACGATATCTATTAAATTGAATTTGTTATCATTCGATAATCCATATCATGAACATAGACGTTGTATAAGCTAATTCAAGGCAATTCCAGTTTAGTTTGCTGTCTTCTGATTTATGAGTTATTTAAAACCGTCAAAGAGTACATTCGAATTTCCTCTCTAGTTCCAATTGCAATTGAGTCAGGGCCGTACCTGTCAATCGAAACAATCCCTTGTTTAGATTTCAAACCAGATCTGCTTTTTAAAGGATCTTCTGTGTTCCACATAATGACTCCATGAATCTTATACACGACAAACACTACGTTATCTATAATGCATATGTCGATAGGATCTTCAGTAAGCGTGATCCCGTGAAGAACAGTTATCGAAGTAGGCTTAAGCTGCTCGTTGAAGGCACGGACTACGGTTTTATCTTCGGGTTTTGAAGACTGATTAATACACAATACTGCTAGACTCAACGACGACGAACTCTCAACGATCTTTACGGGGTGCAAAGCCTTGGCCGAAAGGAAGAAAGATGATTCTCTTTGATAGGTGTGCATAAGTTCACCTTTCATGGTATACATCTTAATATCATCTTTTGTTCCAACTATTAACGTTTCCTTTCTGGTAACACATATCGCTGTTGGTAGCTGCTTAACAAAGAAGCGTAAGACGATAGTATGAGGAAGCATGGCTTCTCTGATGCTGTGGTCCTCACCAGAAATCCAAGCTCTACCTGTAACAGGACAGACACACAAGTCGGTGATGGTAACGAGACAATCCAGACTGTGAAGGACCCATCCTGATTCAGAGAGTCGTCGTATCGATCTTTTGTCTTCGCTCCTGATCCAAAACGATCCGTTTGGACTAGCGCGCAATCCATGTGGTACAGATTCGCACGCAGCTTTCGATTTTAACTTCAAATGAATTCCCCCTTTCTTTATTTTATGCTGAAGTTGTGGCGTTTCTTTGACTGTTGTAGGCATCGCTCGCTCAAGCATATCATCAACACCCTTGATGGATAGATGACCACAAAGAAGTTTGATTTGGTCATTTCCATCAGTGCACGTTTTCAATGCCAATGACGAAAGCTTGGGAGAAACAGGAAGAGCTGGAAGTGAGGTATCGGACCTCATCTTTAATACCTCAATATCAGATCCCTGAGTACACGTACTTTTACATTTTGATAGGTAGCTATCAACATTAGTCTTTTGTGACTGTATCTGAGATCTATATCTCAGTAGAATATCCACATTATGTTTCCTTGTGGCGAGACAACGGGCGACTTTCCCTTCTGTAATTTCATCAATCAACCTGTTATTTTCATTTTCATTGATGTTAATAGCTGCCAACACAGACTTTGTTTCCTGCTCATTTTGAAATATTTTGCGGGTAATCTGTTCCTCTTCGTCATCGATGTGTCCACATACATCTTCAAGAAATTCTATATGTTTAAGAAGTGTACCTTTTCTCTCGATTACACGAGTGGCCAATAGATCCAGGTAATGTCCCTTGTGAATGGTAGTGACACATTCAGTACACGCAAGAGGCTGCTGTGTCGATGAACAGTCTTCGCAAACGTAGATGAGGGATTTTCCGGTATGATACGAACATCCCAGAAATTGACTACCTGGGTCGGCGGATACAGAAGCAGTAGCCATTATGTAACTGCACTTTTACTACACAGGTTCACCACACGCAAAAACTAATATAGAAAAACATTACAGAACTGACAGTCATGATATGTTGTACAAAATGTCTATGTCGAGCACGATAACATTTGATTGACCTAATCTAGAGTGCACTTTAACCTGATAGATAATAGGTACCCTATGTTGACGTAGATATCTATCAAGCCGTCATACATCCTACTATTCATAGTAAATGTGATCAAGGTGACTCAGAGGCGAAGATAAATTTAGAAAATCCTTACAGACAAAAAGTAGTACAAGAAATGACAAATAAAAGCCGATACATCCTTAAGCGCTGTTGCCGTGTCTAGACGGCTGTTCTGAAACTGTTTATCACGTCATTACTTATGACGTCACATTTCAAGAAACTATCATTACATTTGGAGAACAAATCAAATATACGACAAATAAAAAAAATAACAAAAATCAATATTGCGTATGTCAAATAGCATATGTAGAGACAATTAAGAGTGAACAATACACGTATTTGATGATGTGAACATTTTACATGTATGGATTGAACCGAAGGAGTATTATTCAAAGTGGGTTTAAAAAGTCTGATTTAAAATTCTTTCGCCTCAAGTTTGATTAAATCAGCACTGTTCGTTTGATAAATGGCGGGATTTCTATAATTTTTATGCAATTTTGTAATTCGTCTATATGTTTATTAACAAACAAATCTGAAATGATCAGCACGTATTGTGGCATTATTAAAAATGCTACAAAACCAATATTCTGAGAACATCGAGGTCTTAGATCCAGTAAACCTGAAATCCAGACCAATCGTCGGTGGCCCTAGCAGTATCACTCGGCGGCGTAGTCATTTTTGGATTCAATATTAATTCAGTTAAAAGCTAGATCAACATCTTCAGAGGAGGGTCAAACCTAAATCAAAACTTACAATGCCATTGGTTTCAATGTGAAATGATTCCTGACACAGAGTGTCTATGAAAATAAAATGTATTAAGATGAATTGTTGCACGGAGTAATGCATATCTATGGCTACATGTTGGTCTCGTTTCCTATAATTAATACATACGAACATACTGTAGTCATTCTAAACATACACGTAACACGCCGCATCCACAGGTGACCATCCTTGATTAACATAAGATGTCTTTAGGATGTTCATCTATCAATCGGCCAACCAACCATCTGTAATATATCAAGGTATCTGAGTATCTTATTTCATTTTCAATATGGAAAAGTCATGTTAATCGATAGCTAATGAAAGTCTTTAAGGCCATTTTATCTAGAGAAAGCTTACAGATATATTTCCCGAAACCGAAAATGTTAGTAATATTTTTAATAAACAAAATAGCACGGCATGGTACGAGTTTGCATTGAAAGGGTTAGATGAGATAAAATGTGTCAAACGTGATTTGTTTGTGTTTAAGATGATACTATTGAAGTATTGTTTGTTCATGGCTTATTCGCTAGTAGAACAAAATGGCTTATATATAATTGTGATAATTGTAGTATTGATAAAGAGTATTTAGTAGCTTGCTCGAAAAAGCTTGTGATTTTACAATGTGCTGTGGATACAGTATTCCCACACATGTCAGCCATTATCTGGCGAGGGAACACTTTTGCAGTCGTAATCGTTCCAGACTCCACACCGACACGTAATCATGCTGCCTTTACGTTTGGCCTGTCTATCCGTGTTAGCACAAATTTATTGCCTGAATGTCGCTGGGGAAAAAGGTGGTACATAAACTACGCATATGTTTATGATCAAAATATCATATAATATTTTGTTTCTAATCGTTTAACTTTTGCGGAGGTAACAATTTGATGCCTCTTTGTGCATCGGTCAAAAGTCTGAGGAAACTTATCTTTTATTCGTCGTTCTATCTGACTACTAAGTAACATTTGATACTAGTACTGTAAAATTCCTGATACTATTACTGAGTACCACGATACATGTTGCTATGATGTATAAAGTCGTGTAGTAAAATATTTTTCGCGTCTCCCTCGAGTTATTCAATCTTGAAGAGAAAAAGATCAAATATACTGATTATAAAATTACAAAACAGTTTCTAAATATCCATTTTGCTTTTAATCTCTTATATAACCAAATATATTATTTTGATTATGAGTAACCTGATTTGTAGTCATTCCGCAGTTCCTACCCGGAAGTTCATTGGGTCACGTGACTCGTCCAGACGAGACTTCCGGTCTATGTGCCAGCAGAGTTCACCCAAACATTTTGTATACACACAACAATATGGGAGACGGACCTAAACTCTACGCCATTAGTTCTCTTACTAGCGAGCCAAGGGTGAGCTCAGCATTAGGTATACTTCTAATCAGCTGTGATGACATCTTAACTTTACAGTTAGATTATATTTGACGTTTTCGTTTCCAAACTATCTTTTAGAAAAGACAAGTAAATGCTTATCTACAATTTACAAAATAAAACAAAAATCAAGGGAAAAAACCGAAAACGAAACGCTCTGTGATATTAAATAGTAGATATGGTCGATATTTTCTTTATCGAACATGTTGTGATGCTAACAAAGGCATTAAACATTCCTTTTATCTCACAGAAAGTTATCCACCTGTATGGTGTTCATAACCATAACCACGACTGGGATGATATAGCGTGTGGGCCGTGTGACGTCCTTGGTGGACATTGTATCTATGTTGGAAGGACTTTAATTACCTAACAACCTGGTTGGCAATATTGACTTGAAATATGATAATGCTCCCTTACCACCGCGTCCTATAGTAGCCATTTCAGGATGCGCCAGGTTGTACAAGCGGAACTTCGATCAGTACCTGGTTTCGTGGTTATGTGTCCGAACACCTTAACGACTTGTCCACCATGTGATCCAAATATGAATAAAAACACCAAACTATATGTTTGAAAATGAATAACTTATCATTCTTTTACACATTAAATCCATTTTTAATTCCAGGCGATATTGGAGATCACTCAGAATATTATTTACAAAATTCGGGAACCAGCTGTGATGGATTTTCTAGATGGAGACATTACTGTCAATGTAGAGCATCAACTTCGTTTCATGTAAATACCATTGCTGAACGTCCTTTCTTCATTGTTTTAATTGATTTCATATAATATCGTGTTACTGAACCAAAGATACTTTGCATTTTTATGTCATCTGACCCGAAGGGTCAGGATGACCTATAGTTGTCATGTTTCGTCCGTCGTCGTCCGCCGTGCGCCGTGCGCCGTGCGCCGTGCGTTAACTTTTCACATTTTGAACTTCTTCTCAAGTTCTACTAATGTGATTTGACTGAAACTTGCCTGAAATGATCCTGACATGTTCCCGACAAAGTGATCTTATTTTTCGGGTCGATCCGAAATCCTAGATGGCCGCCACAGCCGCCATCTTGAAAACACATTTTGAACTTCTTCTCAAGTTCTACCGGTGCGATTTGGCTGAAACTTGCCTGAAATGATCCTGACATGGTCCCGACAGAGTGTTTTTATTTTTCGGGTCGATCCGAAATTCAAGATGGCCGCCACAGCCGCCATCTTGAAAACACATTTTGAACTTCTTCTCAAGTTCTACAGGTGCGATTTTGATATTTGATACTAGTACTGTAAAATTGCTGATACTATTACTGAGTACCACCATACATGTTGCTATGATGTATAGAGTCGTGGAGTAAAATCAATCTTGAAGAGAAAAAAAAAAAAATATACTGATTATAAAATTACAAAACAGTTTCTAAATATCCATTTTGCTTTTAATCTCTTATATAACCAAATATATTATTTTGATTATGATTAACCTGATTTGTAGTCATTCCACAGTTCCTACCCGGAAGTTCATTGGGTCATGTGACTCTTCCAGACGAGACTTCCGGTCTATGTGCCAGCAGAGTTCACCCAAACATTTTGTATACAACACACAATATGGGAGACGGCCTAAACTATACGCCATTAGTTTCTTACTGCGGAGCCAAGGTGAGCTCAGCATTAGGTATACTTCTAATCAGCTGTGATGACATCTAACTTTACAGTTAGATTATATTTGACGTTTTCGTTTCCAAACTATCTTTTAGAAAAGACAAGTAAATGCTTATCTACAATTTACAAAAATAAAAAAAATCAAGGGAAAAAAACCGAAAACGAAACGCTCTGTGAATATAAATAGTAGATATGGTCGAAATTTTCTTTATAGAACATGTTTTGATGCTAACAAAGGCATTGAACATTCCTTTTATCTCACAGAAAGTTATCCACCTGTATGGTGCTCATAACCATGACTGGGATGATATAGCGTGTGGGCCGTGTGACGTCCTTGGTGGACATTGTATCTATGTTGGAAGGACTTTAATTACCCAACAACCTGGTTGGCAATATTGACTTAAATATGATAATGCTCCCTTACCACCGGCGTCCTAATAGTAGCCATTTACGGATGCGCCAAGGTTGTACAAGCGGAACTTCGATCAGTACCTGGTTTCGTGGTTATGTGTCCGAACACCTTAACGACTTGTCCACCATGTT
>SAYR01027804.1:42295-76804 GCA_004382745.1 Argopecten irradians irradians | reverse complement strand
CATCCGAAATCCAAGATGGCTGCCACACCCGCCATCTTGAAAACACATTTTGAACTTCTTCTCAAGCTTCTTCAGTCAGCTTTTAAATCAGCTATATCAATTAACAATTGATGAAGTCATATACGAGGCAGAAAGATATATGAATCAGATATACACGATATTTTGTTGCTGGTTTATTTTTCAGTTACTGAGTGATACACGTAAATACATATACACCGTTATGCGTATTAAGCACATCGTGTTATCATTTTGTACAAAATAAACCTTATTTTTTTTCAAAAAATGCGATTTAAAAAAGATATTTTAACGATGCATTATTGGGGTATTCTTATTAAAGAAAGTCACGGAATTACATTTGTCCGTTAATTAAAATTTTTACTTTGATTTAGGGGAGATTATTAAAACATAATTCATATACTAAATGGTGTCGATCGAGGTAATTAATCGCAGTTGTAAAGGACAAATTTTACATTTCATTATCAAAATACTGTACCCCGTACTGTACCTCTTATATATTATATTCGGAACCTCTTGGATGTGAGCGCGAGTCTATTTTAAGAATCACAACAATAATATAACAACAAGTAGCTGCCACGACGAAGAAATGTGTTACTCCAAATTGTAGCAGGTATTTACTTATGAATCGATCTTTACATCGTGCATTTGACCCTTTATGCGTCTTCTGTCATGTGTGCTGTAAAGTACCAGATATATTGTGGACAAACTGTTAGCTTTAGTGTAAAGATAAGAGGATGGTTAGGATATAGGACACGCTGATGTCGGGTTTATACGATAGCGTCCTTTACTACTGTAGTACGGTGTATTTTACTTTAATATTCAAAAACCTGTTCCACAAGGCAAGGTAACCTTAAGTACGTACTGCTTATGTATAAAATAAAGACATTAAAAGCTATACTTACGCCAAGTATGATTATCACGTAATGATTTGTTTTTGTATAACAATGAGAAGTAAACAATGCTTTTAATAGGACTGATCAGCATTTTCTTCTTCTTTCTATTCTATGGACAGACTGAAAGGAGTTAGTGTGCTTGACTTTTAAAGGAGACTAGAACAATGGCGGAAAAGACAAGCAATCTGTTCCAGATAGTACAAGACGGATTCACTGATGTAAGTATCTAAATCAAATAAACATCCAGTGTAATTATAATGTAGTGTTTTCAATTCTACACTGTATGGAGTATGGTCAGCTTAGTTAATGTTCAGATAATTCATAGTATTGGTAATTTAATACTGTTCTGCTTAAATCTGCTTAATTTTAAAACATTAATTATCAATGTTTTTTAATGAGTAATAATATGTAAGGTTCATTCGTTTTGTAGTAAGATTCAGAAATTTATTTCATGGTGTCTAAGAGTTATAAAAACGCTGCGGCTCTGGGATCGGGGCTTGTTAACTTGATTTATACGGGAGTGTTTCCCTATGACTTGTAGTTTATATGTAGGACTTAGTAGTTAGCTTTTCGAGGAATTAGACAGAATCGGCTAGGAGTTTAGGACGTGTACTTCAGATTCTTCGAGTTTCTTATAAGTTCGTATCGTATATACCACTTTAATTGATTTTTGTCTGGTTTAAAAACAAAAGTAACGAATGGTGTCAGGAGTGGTGCGTTCTGTGTATCAGAAGATGGATTCTTCTGAACACACAACGCAAAAATGGTTACAAATACACCATAAATATTCAAAAGCATACTGTTTTCAACCTCTGGATTTCAACAAACAAGTTTTACATGTTTGATATATTGTAGTTTAAATGTTTCACTTAATATCTAATAGCAATGTCATAAATTCATGGTCACGGTATCCTTTACATGGCATGAATATGTAACTACATGCATCCTGACAGAATTAAAACCTCCGGAAAAAGTATAGAAATTTAAATATTTATTTTTTATTTTTCGCTGCATCCTTCAAAGAATGTTTAATAACGAATAACTGAACAATTTGAAATTACTTGGTTTGATTCATATTTCACAATTTGTTTGGTATTTCACGGTGAGCTGCCTTTAAAGCTGACCTATATACATGAAGCTACCACCAACATATTGATATCTGTACGTCTTATCAACTGACAGTTCATATAAGGACGATCTTACTTTTAAACAATGGCGACAATATCTAAGGGCGACCTCCATAGTAAAAAATTCAATTTTGTAACGAACATTTTCAATGGCTTAAATATGAATGTATCGCTTACGGAGGGAAAACATTACTTTGCCGTTTGTAATATCCCTTCATCTGATTTGCTGGTAAACGTCGAAAATGATTTCACTGTCCCTAAATGAATTTGGGAATTTCAAAGAGATTTTGACGTATAGTAAATTGAATTCTGTGGATTAATTTGAATAAAAATTAAAGTGATATACCACAAAGAGCGCATTATCATCCTAAACTGCATTACATAATTACATAATTTAGGATCTACAAGTATCTAAATAAGGAATCTAAGTAAAGACGTTTTGAATTCCCCAAAGACTAAATATTCAGTCAGTGCATCCGGAGTGGAGCTACAGTCTCTAGAATATTAAAAAAAATCACTAAAATTTGGCTTGATCATTTTTGTCTGATTCTAGAGGTTTAAACTAGGGGGTGATAATCTAGTAAAGAACTCTGCTGAGAAAGTCTTATCAGCAACTTAGGGTCTGGTGGCCAGTCTAATACTTTCCAAGCAAAGCTGGATTAAAAACACACTAATTCCCGATCTCTCTGAAAAGTAGGTCAACTGGACAACCGCATACAGAAGTTGCCTAGAGTTTAGGCTATTTTTGTACATAGAATCCCCTTTACACTAATACAATTCCTTATTGGTTACGGCTACTTAGCCAAGTGTCCTCTAGACCCAAACAAAACGGAACCGACTAATTTAACATTTTTTACTGGGATACAATCTAGACAATATGAAACTAACCCTAAATACAAAAAAAAACAAAAACTTTTTTCTACGTTCTTAAATAAATAACATCATGTCAAATACATATATTTTGTGTTCAAATTTAACTTCATTTATTTCTTATAAATACCAAAATAACATGCATAGCGACCAATACATACATGTGCCTGTGTGTCAATGAGTACACATCATGCTGTTACTTATAAATATACACAATTTCATGTTTGATAAACTTATTTATATTTTGCTCGTGGCTAAACATATTTGTCTGTATACAGATTTCATTTCGTAGCTAAAGTTCTTAGTATCACTCCTTTTGATAACATCCCTTCAGGGGTCAGGTTTGGATGAACTTTCGAATTAGCCAATCAAATTATTGCTTCCAGAAACAGTTTGAAAGTATGTAGTTTTCAAATGGAATAGAATGTGACTACTTATGGGATGTTGACATATCCGCTATTAAACGGAGTGACAGATCTACATATTAATCAGATTGAACTTAAGAGGTTATTCATTCAGGAGAATAATGAAATTCATCATCATTTTATTGGCTATTACATGTGAACATTTCCGTCAATATATTCAATCTGGTACTATTTGCCTATTTCAACAATGAATTAAAGTTATATGTGCCGTAACTGGGCGATAATTTTGACATGCTATTTTTTCATCATCAATTTATTAAAAACCATAACGTTTGATGAATAAAGCTGTAAAAACCATTCAAATGGCTTTAGATGACCTATAAACGTTAGTTATAAGTCAGAAATTTTGTACTGAAAAAATTGTTGTTTTATGCCTTAAATATGTTTTAAGTGAATAGTCGGGCAAAGAAAACCAGTCTAAATGTGTTCATTGGCCTTCCAAAAGTTCTCACGTATTAATAGGACGGTCAAGTTCTGCTTAGTTTCCCAGTTCTGACCATTAAAGTAAAGAAAAGTTGAAAGCATTGAAAGCGAGGCTGCGTGGAAATGTAACCACAGACATAGTGAGCCGGGAGGACGTTTTAGAATTCCCATACTTTAAATTAATTTCTTCGTACGCAGACAGATTTTGACGAGAGATTTTATTTTTCTATTTCATAAGAAACAATTTTGGATACATTCACACCATTTTTACCAACTTTAGCCATCCTTGCCCGACTGTTCACTTTAAATGAAAACATACCTGCAGAGGTCAGTTTATAATTACTAAAAACATTGTAAAAATGTGTAATGAAACTGTAGACCACAATTTGGCTTCACGGTCTCACCGTATGTACTCATTTCACTTCACTATTGATGTAAATAAATAATTTTTGGCAGTACTGCCAAAAATCTTTTTCAGCTCTTATTTGCACATGTAAAATTAATACCTATGCATTGAAAGCACTGTAATTTTCAAAAAGTTGGTAATTTTTGGTGATGAATAACATATTAAAAGCTCATCTTGATTCGTGAGTATGAAAAATACGGCACATACATTGTATATAACTTTAATCAATATAAAAATGTATGATATTTAAATGTTCTTTCTAAATAGTATTATTTTTCTTTTGAGTACAGGGATCACATTATGATAAATACAGACCCGATTACACACCGGAAACGACATCAGAAATTTTGCGAATGTTAACCGCCGAAAGCGTATCTAATACAGGTGGGTAAGATTGAAAATAACCTGTTCTATATGTTATATATATTTATAATTTAATGCTGCTCGTTACGATGGTCTTCAATATTTATGCTATAAACTAATAACGTAGAAGATAACGTGAACTTTTGTTACGTTGCCTCTGATTGATTGATAACTAATGTTAAAAAGCATCATGAGTTTTTGGCAGTCCATTTGAATGGTTTTCACGACTTTATTCATCAAACCTGAAGGCACTGGATAACTATGGCACCTATGATTTTAATATTAACTGTTTATGTTTATTTAGAGTCATTTTGAACTTTGTGTTATATATACTCAAAAAAAATCAAAGTAATGCTGAAATAGTTTTAATTTCTATACTTACTATTGTATTACTTATTTATTGATATTTGATTGTCATGACGAGGAAGTAGAGAAAATCATTCGTTCTGTTTCAGATGGAGAATGCGACATTCTTGAACTAGGAGCAGGGACTGGTAAATTAACAAGACACTTATACAAAGCATTACCAACTGTAAGGACGATAATTGCTGTCCAGTCAATCTAAAAATTAGTATTTGGTATTCATAAAAAACCCAACTATCATCGTATAGAATATAATACACACTGAATTTATAAATTTAAGGATATTTTGCTTGCTTAACTACATTCATGTGCAACAGGTTAATGCATCAGATAGTACAAAACCAAGAATTAAGAGTGATTAAACACCATTGTTTTTGTTATAAATTATAACAATATTTATAATTTATTCATCAAATATGGCCATCGTTTTAACAGAGAAAAGGTAGCATTGCTCAAGACCATGTAACATTCAAAGTTGGGTGTTTTGTACTTAATTAGTACCATCTAGATGTTTAAAACCGCGTATCTTCACCTAAGAAAGTTCTATAAATATGAAGCAAATCTGTTTTATATGGTATCAAGTTCAACAGTTCAATGTAAATGTAAGTACATATAGGTTAAAATGCCTAACCAATATGCACAAACTTCTCGAATTTACTTATTTCCTCGGGCTAAAATTGTATGAACTTAACCAATAGAATTTGAAGTTTGTGGCTAGTGAACCAATGGTCGATTTCCTGACAACATTACGTGACCGATGTCCAGGGGTTTCCACTATCCAGTGCACGGCAGACTCCTTACCGTTTCCCGACAACTCTGTACAGGTAACATATATTATAGATAAACTAAACTGTTGATCAGGTCGTGATTTTTCCAAATTACAACCGTTTTCATATTCATCATGTTTGTTGATTAACAATGAATGCAGATCTTGGTTACTAATGTTTTCGGTTCTTCATATTTATTTTCTAATTTACAGGGAATCGTGGCAGCTCAATGCTTCCATTGGTTTGCAAATGAGGCGTCTATGCGTGAGATCACCAGGGTTTTGAGGCCTAATGGAAGCTTTAGTAAGTTTTATACAAACTAGGTGGCAGATTCCGTCGTATATCGGAAAAATGCATCCATGACAGGTACCAAAAGAATATATATTTTCACACTACATTGGAAGCCAAAAGTACGATTCATAAATAACATTTCCAGCAACATATTTATCAAACTGCAAATATGTTCCATTGTTATTAAAACATGCATGTTATTTCTTGCGATAGCAACAAGTTGTCTATCGTAATGATTAATGAAACAAACAGTCTGTCTATGTATGGTCACGATTATAGAAATCCGACATAAATCTCATCTTCATATATCAGATATGCCGATTTTCATATCTTTGTATTACTTAAAATATTTAATCGTCACGTGGAGGTCGGTATTTAGCACATGCAGTCGTTATTTCATTTTTTTACCGAGTTAGTATTTCTAATGTGTGACGTCACAACCGTGTTAATAAACTCACATTGCCCAACTGTTGAGTTCTTCACGGAGGTGTCGTGAAACCATTGTTGAAATTACCATCAACATAAATTTCAAACACTGCGACATACTATTCTACAAGGCGATAATGATGCATCAAATTGACCTCAACAAAGATAAAAAAAATTGATAAGTTTCCGAAGGCAAAATGTTTATTCTGTTATTTAATTTCCTTCTCACTAGTTCTGGTATGGAACATTCAAGATATCCGCGTTAACTGGGTAAATGCTCTGACCGAAAAGGTCCTTAGCTATTACGCAGACGACGAACCGCAATATATAAGATTTTGGTGGAAAAAAGCTATAGACGATTTCAAGGGACTTCGACTCAAAACAAGGAAAGAATTAGACTTCCCTGCTTCTGAGGTAAAGGTCATAGTATTACAACAGTGGTCAATTTAATGCAAACATGATGTAAATATTAATTAGTCTATTATAGAATAACAATATGTAATCAATTATTTGATTAATGTAATCATTTATTTAATTAAATGAAATAAATTATTCTGGATGACTTAGCCGAGTAAATTTAATTATTATTTTACATATGTTTTGATAATTAGATTTAATTCCAATGTGGACAACACTATAACACATCAATTTACATGGCATTAAAGACAAGTAAACAAAACATTCGTATAGTTAATATATTGTTAAACCTCTAGATATGGTATACCATATTTTATAGATACACACATATTCACTAGGCATTGTATAAAGACGATGGATTACAGAAGGCAGATAATAGGATGGCATTATATTTACTTCATATCAAGTAGTATATAAATATCAATCATGGACCTTTGTCGAGGTCCATATGATGTTTTATCGCCCGAATAGAATAAATTCTGTAAGGGCGATATAACGTCATATGGACCTCAACAAAGATCCTTAATGTTAATATTACGTATGTCGTTTCTTCAAAAAATGCCAAAAGCAATATCTTATGTGCATATTAATTAGAACAAAGGCGTTGGTCAAAGAACAGCACCCTGAAGAATATAGAGTTTATTCAATGAAGTTCACAAGGGAATTTTGACTCGGTGTTAGTAAAATGGAAACACCGAATCAATATGCAATATGTAATTGAACGTCACGTGACCATGTAGTAGCCACTGAAAATAGTTAAAAATCAAAGCATATCTAATATAGACAAAAACGTAGGTGCTTACGTTGCAATAATTGGCTGTTTTTCTATTCTATGGCTAGTTATGTTTACAGTTCTTTGGCTAGTTGACTGGTCTATTGAAACAGTACATGCTAAAGAAGGAAACAGCATAAATATAATTATAAATCAATGTTTTATGAGTTACAAACAGAACGATGTCATATATTTTCAGTACACTACGGAGGACATAAAGACTTTCTATTCGACACTATCTGCATTTAGCCGGATGACGGAGGACGACCAAAAACAAGCCTTAGAAGAGTTAATTATGATTGTGAAAAACCATCCTGCAACAATCGGCAAAACTACAGTAGCATATCCGCGAATAGTCGACCTCTTTCAATACGTCAAACAGTGACAGTATTTACGCTAAAGCGTGATAAATACATGTATACAGTCAAACATCAATTATACGGAAAATATGTATGTGTCATTTTGTTTTTTTTATTTATCTCGTTATAACAAGATGACGTATCTCCTTAGGACAAGATAGTTATCTCGTTATAACTAGATGACGTATCACCTTAGGACAAGATAGTTATCTCGTTATAACTAGATGACGTATCACCTTAGGAGAAGATAGTTATCTCGTTATAACTAGATGACGTATCACCTTAGGAGAAGATAGTTATCTCTCATTATAATGCACAAATGTTAATATATAAAATGCATTTTATAAAAAAAAAAAAACAGTTATGTACAGCACATTTAAAAAATACCAGTAAATACGCACTAATGCTGATTATAAACATTTTATCTAACACCAGCTTTACACACGCTAATATCAGTAAAATACGCACTAATTCAGGTTAAATACAATTATATAGAATACGAGTTATATACACACTAACGCCAGTAATGCAGGCTAAATGTGAAAATAAAAGACTTTGACTATGCCGAAGCAAACGACCAGAAATACATAGATCTACATTTTTGTATCTTCGGTGTGATATCCATTTATAGTATCAACGAATTACAGTTGTATGTTGTATTTTATATAAATTGTTATCTTAGTTGTTCACTTACTTCAGTTCAATACACGAGCTTTTTCTTCCGTTGAAGTGTTAGAGCTCTAAAATACTGTGCAATTAACACTGTAAATTCAGAAACGTTTTAATTGAGAAAAATTAATACCATACATGCATGTCCTAGTAGTGCCAAGGCTATTGATAGAGGTTAAATTCGTTTATCAAAAGTCTAATTGCTTTTCAACAGTAATTATAGAGTGAGTTATGATAATATCCCTATCACCATCAACGCAATTATTCTGAATGACTATCACCATCAATGTAAGAAAGTTAACACGAAATATATTTGTAAGAACTGCAATATTTTTGTTTGTTAATGTGAAAATGACAATATTGTTTATGCAACAGTGATGATTTTCATTTACAACAAGAGGCCCAAAGGGCCTTAACAGTCATCTGACCATTAATATAATATAGAGTAGAACTGATATACACAGTTAGTTGCACGTTTTAAGATTTTAGCCTTTTTGACCCCTGTAACCTTGAATGAAGGTCAAGGTCTTTCATTTGAAAAAAACTTATTAGCAATTCATCCCAGCATGCTACAGGCTTCAGGTTTATATACCGCTTATTTCTTCATAAGAAGTCTTTTAAAGATTTAAGCCTATTTGACCTCTGTGACCTTGAATTAAGATTTCCAGGCCCCTTAGTTATCCACAATAGGTCTTTTAAATATTTTACCTTTTTGACCCCTGTTACCTCGAATGAAGGTCAACTTCATTTATTTGAACAAACTTGGTAGCCCTCATCCCGGCATGTTACAGGCCCAATATCAGTATCAATTGTTTAGCTTTTTTGACCCATGCGACCTTAAGTATTAAAGGCAAGGTCATTTAAAGATTTAAGCCTTTTTGGTCAGAACACATAAGCGGATAGCCTATCGTGTCGAGAGGATAATGCAGTTAGTGTAATTAAAGTTTAGCACAAAAGTGTAGCGCTAAAATATAAGATATATGAACAGCTAGAAATAAAACATATAAATATTTATTTTGGGTTATACTCAATGTGATTGGTTAATCTTAAAAAAAAAACAATCTACTGTCTTAATTCAGTGTTAAAGAAATTCTTTCATGAAGGTGAAATAAATGAGTATTCTATTTACATACAGAATAAACCATTTCTTGATAAACGTACCTCTCACTTAATAAGACAGGTGGCCTAATAATAGATAAGCTGTTCTATTGGTGGGAAATTGTTATCTATGGATTCCACTAAAGTACAGAACCCGTCATGTAACAACATTATCAAACATCATCAAAGCAGTGTCTTCTGTTGGAATCCTTACAATTTCACGGTATCAAGTAATCCTGGTTCTAATGAACTTATTTCCTCCAAACAAGAGTAAAAGTAGTTCCTGTCATAAATATTTTCGCATCCATACAAAAGGCGTATCATTTACGCAGACAAACGATTTCTTTGCAGCATATTCCTGATGATACAAGTCTTCAGTGATATTACCAATTTTGGAACAAAGGACATAACTTCCTTGATTTCCTGGATCGACAGGATGCCGTGTTCTCTACGGAGACGTTCCCTAATGAGAGAATGAATATTGACACATCTCCATTCATACTGGGTAATATAGCATTTTGCCGCCTCCAAAATGCACCGCAATAATTCAAAAAGTTCCGTCTGAAGCTCAATACATCTTGAATGGCATTGCTCACTATACATCTGTAACATATACCGTACTTTGGTCAAGATCGTTCTGTAACGTTGGTGAAATGTCTCTCCTGCCATCCAAGAAATTCGGTGGTAAGCCTCTTCTTCTTTTGCATTCAATTGTAGATCAAATCTTACTCTTTGCGCATTACGGACATACATGAGGTACCACCGGTCCTTGATTTCGCTCCGACAGTTTGGGCATATAGGCCTAGCGACACACTGATAACAGCGATGCTTCAAATATGTGTCTAGCGCAACAGTGTCAAAAATGCAATTACATGCACATAGTCTGATATTTCGTGGATTTGCGATTTGAGCTATTTTTCTCTGTAGCCCTCCATTCATCTTTTCGCTTGAGCACTTACAACACTAATGAGCGCCATTGTGACCACACATTAAAAGTGCACAAAGATGCCCATATCGAAGTTCTGCACGACAGCGGCAATTGCATTGCAGCCTATTGCACGGTTCGCAATATCTGTATCTACAAGCATGGTGCTGACATTTTAATAGACGTCTATTAAATTGTCTGTTCCAGCGTGTGGAGACACAGCTTACCATTATTGTGTGACCACAGAGTAAGTTATCGATTCATTTTCTGTATATTTTCTATGAAAGTGTCCGGCAAAACACGAATGACAAGATCCTTTACACATATGGCCACACTCTAATATTGCGTTACATTTCACATTACATCTGTCGATACAGACAGGGTTATTCCGAGTATGACATGTTGTCTGTATTACATGCCCACAATCTGCGTTTACCGTCACAGGTACTTTACACTCATCATGTATACTGCACGGTCTCCCACATAGTTTCTGACAGCGATACCGACACTGAAGTATGGTTTCACATTGTTTCGTACAAGGAAAATGGTCTGGATTTTCGTGACAAGGAACAGTCACTGCATGACCACAGTTGGGTAGCGTCTTCAGTACTTTAATTTGACAATGCGCACAACCGTCAAGGCACTCGAAACACCTTGATTGGCATTTGTGTCCTTCAGGACATAGCCGTCCGCACACAGATAAACACAGCCTTCGATCGTGGTTCGGGTCATCTGAATGGCATTTTAGAGGACAGTTATGCCCACATACAAGTCTTGCGGAACATTTAATGGAGCAACCGCCGTTAGCAGCCTTTTGAAAATCAATTGCGACTGAAACGTGTGTTCTTTTTTGAGGATGGTTTTTGCAGCAAAGTGTAAGCGATGGACCCATAAATCCTTTTTATTCTGCTTTGTCAAGTATTTTCCTCCAAACCTCATTATTTTCCCGCAATAGTGTGCAATTCCCTATATTTACACTTGTTAGGCTTGTTCACTAAACGCAAGTACTAGCCGATTTTGTTTACCATAACTGCATGGTAACATTGAACTTTGAACTTGCGTATGAAAATGTTCTATGCAACGTAAAGGGGCTACTTTTTAAAAAGAAACACATGGCTTTGTTTACATTTTGACGTAACATTACGTGTATATTGCTGTTTTTCATAGAATTTGGGGAAAATGTAAACAATACACCCTCTGACAGAGCCAGGTCAGTTATAAACATATTCTCTTGTCTTTGTTCTTTTAGAATTTAATCATGTGTATTATAAATCATGCACCGCTAGTAATCCACGTGTTGACAGTCACACGTCACCACAAATACAATGCATCCATCGAACACAAGTGAAGTTGTTCCATCTATAGAAGGCGATCGATATAAGCGTAGATTATATAATCACATGGCTTCGAAGGATGTAATATCGTCAAGTCAGACGGCAATCTCAAACAAATTTAGCTACTTGAACATCGGTGTTTTGACAACTTCGGAAAACTCCAGTGTGTAAGCATGCGTTAGCCTCGCCTCGCTGAACAATAACGGTCACCGAGTTCACACATGTGGCCGAGTACAAATACTTTATGTTATTACGCTATATATAAAATTTTTAGCAAAAGTGAATACCTATTTAAAGTTCTGAAATGATTAAATAAAATTATCTCTGAAATTTACTTTGTTTGTCATGTTTATTTTACACTAAAATATTGATTTTTTTTCGTCGCGGATGAATAATTATATCTTACGTGAAGAGTCATCATTTGCTGTTCAATTGAGTAAGCTCCTCCCACTTTTGACCGACTTTTATTGAATAATTACGTCACTTTCAAATGACGATTTTATTGCATAAAACATAAATAAAAAGTCGTGTGAGTGTAAATATAGGGATTGGATTTCGTTTTTAAGTTAACCATGCTTGTATGAAGCAATTACTCTAAGAATATATTAAATATTGGGGGCGCTAACGCGCCCCATAGAATATATTCTTAGAGGAATTGCTCCATACAAGCATGGTTAACATAAAAACGAAATCCAATCCCTATATAACGTATAGACCAGCTTTGGCTCTAGATAAAGCCACACATGTTCTATTTGGTTCTCCTAAAAAGCCGATGCTTTCTTCAAAGTTACTTCTAACAAGCGACAACAAGATGATGTTGCTTTCTTCTCCTTGGAAATTGTCTACGGTTGTCACAACTGCACGTTCAACCTCCTCGTCGTGATATCGACCAATCCTTGGATTGGAGTCATTTTTGCTGACATTATTTTGGGGTTTTGTGTCGGTTGTGTATTCTGGTTTGTTCGTAAAAAACACTTCCGTGTTTTCGATGGCTGTGATAGCATCTTTTAAAAGTTTCTCCTGTTGTTTGTACGTTGTAAGTACAGTGATGTCCCTACTACTGTATCCTTGAAGACGCAAGTAAGGGTACAGCTGAGAAATGAATTCAACTTCGTGTTTATTTTGACGACTTTTGGAATAATGTTGTACATCTGTACTCTCCTGATCCTTGTGAGCTAAGAAATACACATTATGTTGCATTCCATTGACGTCAGGAATCTCCAAAACACTTGTGTGGTTTTGTAACTCAGGGTATATGGTTGGCGTCAACAAATCTGCAATTTCAGGTCTCATCCTGTGCTAGAACCGTAACTGTTGAAATGGAAGTCCAGCTGTGACAAGACGCTCAAAGACGGACACGTTCAATCCGTATCGCATGGCGGTCTTGTAGTCATTGTAGCTTGGCCTGAGCTGTTGGTGGTCCCCAATCATCACTAGGTGCTGAAGTGAAGGAACCAAACAGGCCAGCACGTGATGGTCAGGTACCTCGGCGGCTTCCTCAATCACCATAATCTTCGATCCTTTGGTTCGATCCTACGAAGAAGATCATTGTCATTCGCAGCTCGTGTTGTTGTCATAGCTATAATTTTTGCCTGTTCTAATATTTCGGTGTCTTCAAAATGTTGGCATTCTTTGAGTCTCCTAAAAGCGTTCTTGAACACGTTTTGCGTGACAGTCATGTGCTTTTGCAAGGCTTGGAGGATTATGTTAATCCAACGTTTATAAAGCCGCCACCGGTCATTAACAGTCAGATCCCAGACATCTACAATTTTACTTTCTTCTGTTTTCGACATCTCTGAAGTCTGTATGATAAGACGGTTAATTTTCTGTAGAATATCTTTCTTTTGACTTGGTCCAATTCCAGACCAGTATTTCACATTTTGTTTGTCATTTGTTTCAGTTAATAAAGGTTTTAAAAATTATCATCCATCGTAACTGGAGTATCTTGATCGAACCTCGCTTCCCTACCTTGATTGCTGTATTCATCTCTGTTTATTTGCCGTTGGACAAAATCATTGTTAAAAATGCCGAGCCACCGGCAAAGATATGTTCCATCACCTGGTAACGACGGTAGTTTTAGGCTTCTGAGGGAGCGGAAGAGGTGCTCTGGAATAGCACCATTACTCTGCAGGAATTTTTCATGGATAAGTGACATTTGATATACTCTCACAGCATTTGCAATCTTGTTGTGTCTTTTAGCTGCGCTAAATACTTTTGAACGTGCAGAATTCATATTTTCTTTGTGTCTTTTCTATGATGCACAAGATTATATTTGTCTATACGTTCGGTCCTCGACTGCGAGCCAACTCTAACAATATCTGAAGTTGAGGCATTATCCAATATAGGCATAACGAGAACACCCTGAATGAAATGGTCCAGAACATGATTTGTATAGCTTAGCAGAACGATTGGTCCGATGTCATTTTTGTTCCAGAGAGCTTCATTATTTAGGAAAAGTTCCAACATCTTCAAAGCGATGATCGTTTTCCCCGTACCTGGGGGTCCCTGAATCATGATCTACTGGTGATTTTAAACAATCGGATCCCTCACAAGACGTTTGGCGTTTACTCGACTGACTTAGTATCAAATTGATTGGATAATCTGTTCAAACATTTCTAAAACGTCTTTTCGCTGAAAAAACTTTTCTTTACTCAAAGCGTAGAAGACTCTTCTAATGCAATGTCTGTAAGGTGATTGGCAGATATTGTGAAGAATAGTTATAACTTCATGTTGTCTTTGATCATTGTCAATTACATTTTTCATTTTCACAGTCAATTTATCTTGATTGATTCCATAAAACAAAGCAGCATCTACATTTTGTTCACTGTCGGTCCTGTTGCTTCTTTCGTTCCTTTTCCGCCGTCCAAATATTTTCCGCTTCTCACTTTCGAAGTTTTTCGTTACAATTCGGCTATATCGACATTGGTGTTTTTCAATTTTTCTTCTCGAATCAAATTTTGTGTCCTCTTTTCTGACTATACTTCTACTTTTTCTTTTTGTTGCTATCTTTTGACTTTTCCTTTTTCGATTTCTTTTAGATCTCCTTCTTGATGCATTATTGAACGAACTTGTTCCGTTACTTTTCATTTTGAAAGACGTTTGGCTATTATGAGGTTCGGATATCTTTGGTTTCTTCACATCTACCACAGATGTGCCATCTCTAAGGGAGGAATGTCTTTTCCGTTTCTGTTTATCCATTTTTTATTTACGATTCTGTTACACCTAATGCTCCTTATCTCACACCATTGCATTTCTTAACCCCCTGGAACGATATAGAAATAACTTGGATATAAAGTTAATCTAATGAGATAATGATAGTATTACACATATAGAGGTGTCCGTATAACTATCGGGGGTAAACTGCACATTTGATACCAAATTCCTGAAGCGCGATAGCAAATAAATGGAGATATCCATTAAGTATCCACACGACAAATAATGAGGGAACTAACTCTACAGGGAACAACCAACTACATGAAAAAACAAGATTGAGACCAGGATAGAATTTTATCCCGGCCGCAGATTGGCTGGCTACTTATGAATTTCCAATATAAAAATGTTTTCTGTCAGGTAATTAATCCTAAATATTTCCATTTGCTCGGGACTGACGCTATATAACCTTACCAACCAAAAGGGGAATTTATGAGACCATAATTCTCCTATAATTTCCGTTGGTGTAGTGATATGTATAACATGAATTGTAACGTCGTTCTGAGCGACGTCATGACGTAATGACGCAATGCGCAATTTGTGTGTGTACTTGCGTGCTACTGGAATGAAAAACCCCTATTGTTCTATGTTATTCGCAACAATATTTGTAGTTATGATTTTAAAATGTTGAATATCATAAAGATGGAACATATTGATTAAAATGTTGGAAGTGTACTGATGATTTTATTTTTTTACCCATGGACTAATTTTTTACCGCGAATGACGTCGGGAGTTCTCATGACGTCGGAGGTACTTATGACGTCACAAGAAGAGGCTCCATTGACGGGGGCAGCGGGGAATTTGATTTGGTAATAACGATTACATTGTATATTACAGGTTGGCTTAAAAATGATACAAACCAGAAATATAAGCATTAAATTGCCTTCTTGGGGGATTTATGATCCTATAATTCTCCCAGGGTTGCAGACAAATTAATCATTACGCGCTAAACGCGCGTTATTCAATTTGTCTGCAATCCTGGGAGAAATATAGGACCATAAATCTCCCAAGAAGGCAATTTAATGCTTAAATAACCATAATATAAATTTGGAAATTCAGATCGAGATTTAGGTTTAAAATACCAATTTTGATAATGAACAGGTAAAAACATTAGAATTTCAAGATTTTTTAGTGCAAAATGCGCCTGATTTCAACATGGCTACCGTGGTTGGATATTGAGTTGAAGGACTCAAACATTTTATCATCTATTGTTTATGAGAACCTAGACTTTAATTATAGAATACAATAGCTAACTAATACTCCTTTGTTTTAATAAAACATTACAAAACTTTAACAAACTTCAAAACTGTGGTCTATGTAAAATTATTTAGCTGGTTGTTCTATATACAGCAATTCTTACCTTTCAGGGATATATATAACCAGGCGTCAGTTTCAAAGAGATACCATCCTATCGTCGATGCAATCAGAACAAATCATCGAATAGGCCTGATTATTGTCAGCTCTGAACCTAGTAAAAATCAAAATAAATGTTAGTCATTGTTGTTAGTATATGTATCTACAGTGGCTGATTTGTGTCATTTCGTCTCTTACTGCCGTTGAACCCTATCTTTGAACGCCGAAAGTGTAATACTATTAAGTACTCCGCGGCGTTGAGAATCAAAACGTTTTCTCATTGGATGGTTCGTTTACAAGGTGGGCGGGGCCAAATATGACTTGAAGGGCCCGTGGATTTGGGTGTATGTATCAGCGAGGATCGATGATATGTCAACATAAACAATTATAATATTCTAAGATTATTCAAATTGTCGTTTGGGTTATTTTCTTTATTAATTAGTACCCGGCTTAGTTTTCATTTCCAACAATATGAATTCGGGAAGGTCAGGAAACTCATGGTCTATACACAAATAAATGTAGAAATCTTCATCTTACATCTCTGGTATTTTTGGTAAACTTTGTCTATTATACTGAAATGTGAACATTCATTATTTGAAAAACTAACAGAGCTGAGGTATGTGACCTTATGAGTACTTACATATGTATGTGTAATTTTTTAAAGACGCTCCATCGCCGACAGTGCATACACGATACTTTACATTTGAACAATAATTGGTGTTAATTGTATATATATATATACATGTTTAATTAACACAAAAATTAATATGAAATAATTTATTTTGCTTTTGATGCATTCGCAATCAGTACTTCATTCCATATAAGGCATAGTGCCGCAGATTTTTTTCATGATGCAACTTAATATTTTAAATATTTTTGTCGCGAAGTAAAATAAGAAGCTTAAACTTTTCAATGGTGGTAATGATGTAAAGTAAGTTACTTTTGTAACTGAAGAAAAATACTTATGCGTCTGGTCCTGTTTTCGATAGCTAAAAATGACATTTGTCAGCGGTGGGGCATCTAAAGCCCAAAAGGGTGAATTCCACATTCACTTATGTTTCTTGCATATTTTTCTAGTATTTGCTGGTGGCGGGGCCAATGTCGCTTTAAAATTTCTCTTCGTCAATTATACACGAGTTACCTCCCATTGGGCATGCACAATCGATCAACCCAGAATTCCACCTTGTTGAAAATGTGTTTGATGGTCTTTCATATATAGATAAAACTCATAATTCTGATAGAAGATCGAACATTTGTCTAACTCGCTATAATATATAGTGACTAATATTACAAATACTAATATAATGAACCTGGCAGATTCTTGATATCACTGATACTAGCTATGATTAGGAGTACATAAAAAAGTCACCATAGCGTTTGATTTTAATGTGGTTTTTTTAATGAATGTAAAATGTACAGGGGATTTATAAACTTAACTCTGTAATGCTCGTTTGTTTTCTGTAATTCACGTTTCTTCAGCAGGCGATGAAACTACTTTTTGTAGTCTAATCTAATCAGTATATACACTTTAAAATACAGTTGTTGATTAATCCTATCCGTGTACGATTTCTGTAACTTCGGGTTAATCAATTCCGGGAATTACTTGTAGGTCAATATGAAACCATATGAACCAGGAACAATTTTGATTTCCGGAAATATCTGAATTGGACATTAAGTTTAAGCTGTATTGAGGCTACTGGCATTTTATCATCTCCATTCAAGTATGATTTCTTTGTTGAAAACAGGTACATGTATCGAACTGAAACTCAACGAGTAAATGTATTTATCCTAACAATGAAAAGCATATATAATATTTGAAAAAGCAATGAACCGTATATAAAGCAGAACAAATAAACCCATTCTAATACACAATTGTAATCTATACATTCAAATAATGTACAAGTAATAAGTCATTTTTGTTCGCCGTCCTTTACATTTCCGAAACAAAAAATAAAAGTTTCTCTAAAACAACGATAGACAATATATATTGATGGCCAAATGAAAGTTTTCCTGTGTAAGCTATGGAAATGGTGAAGATTCATTTCGGTGTTTTGTCGGCTGGTGCAGTGATAGTCAACTAAGCCGCGGTAATTAGGATGACAGCGGGAAACATAATACGACCCGCGTTATGAAAATTAATATTTCATTTATTATAATTAAATTGTTCAGAAGATGATGATACTTGCATTATTAACGTTTATTTAATAAGTTTGGCGACAATACAAAATTATCGATCACGTCTTACATTCCCATTTAAAAAAAAAAATCAGAAGCCGTTTCGGAAAAGTATGGGCCTTGAAAAAATAAAACTGCGTTCGGTGCTTATAATTTTTACTTTCGGTTTCGATTTCTCGGGTGTGTCTGTCGATTTCTGTTTTCAGAAAAACACGAGCAAGGTCACATCGTAATCCGGGTCAGAACAAATATTTCCCTATCCTCACCTTCCATTGATATTCGTATTGATCTAAGAGGTGTATATGCGTAGTCACACAATGTTGATTGTTTAAACACGCTTCGTGATCACACTGGTTCTAGTACTGAGGTGTGTTCTTTGTGTCTCACTAAAACATATCGAGTTATCTACATGGCAATAGCGGTGACAAAAAGGTTATCGTGTGTAAATATCAACAAATGGCAGCTACCTGGCTCGTGTTTTTTAAATGACATGTTCTTGTACATAATCTCATATATCATAGGTTAGAGCATGTTAATCAACATCGAACCAGTTATCTGTGCTTTTATGAAGTGGTAAATAGCATATACAGTATCACTCAGTGTATTCCACCAATGTAGAGTAGATGATTTTATTACGTAAAGCAAGGGGTTTAAATTACGCATTATAGGTGGTAAAAGGTTGGGTCAATTTATCGTGCATATTATAAATAGTTTTCTACGCTTCCTTGTTTCTAGTCAGACCTTTTAAAATATGAATTTTCAATATGAGTATACTATAAAAAGACCGGTAGTACGGTCATTAATCTTTTCTAACTTTTTTTATTTAATGATACATAATAATATAATGACAAATGAAATAAGTTAAACGTTTTTTTTTAGATTTTTAAATTTTCGGAAAAAAACCCACACAAGTTTTAATAAGGGAATACATTATAATACATTATATTGATATGTACCTTTCCAATTTAAATTTTATTTTACGCCCAAATAATGCGATGCGTGTATTTTCCTACTAAATTCCAACTGTATGTGGTCTTAAATATCAATAGAATTTGAAATAAATATAACTCCCATTTCATCCGGATTAGAGACCAGCCAAGGTTTAGACCATTATTTTTATTTAATGTAATTACTATATAATCTGCTGCTTTTAAAAGTCACAGAGGCGTGTCGTTTGCAAGCAGTCGAGAGGCCCATTCGAATATTATCCGCATAACCTGATCAGAAATAGTACGAGACAAGTAATGAACTTGTTGAACTCCGGCGTACAGCTCAGTTGACGAATTAGTGTTTTTGAATACCTTTTGAAATCGATCTGATAAATAGTTTTCTTACAAGGAAGATACCACATTTACAATCCCATATAATTTTAATTTTGTTTGTTAATCTTTGTTCCATTTTTCGAATGCTTTCGAAATATCGCTAAATACTACACATGAATTTTTCTTCGTGTGCAGTAGATATTGTGGGGGTACATAATTACAAGTAGATAAACTACAGAATGACTTACCATAGGCACGAGACCCGACTGGTGATTGTAAAGGAAATGCAAACATTATATACAGCAATGTACATTGTACAGATTCTTCTAAATTAATCTTTCAAGATAGCGAGACATGCTTGTAGTTAGAAAAAGAGTGTCCATCACCGTAAGTAAACCCCAGTTTTTTAAGACATGTTACAAGACATGTAACACAGAATGTCTAGTAAAAGCAGTGTTTTAGCATGTGGTGACCATCCCTGCTCGAGGCCTTAACAGGATTCAGTATACAATACTATAGGACCCTTTCATATGCTTGTATGAAGGATATTCTACCCGAGGGTCACAAAATGTTGTAAACCCCAAGGCTTGCCGAGGGTTTTGCAATATTTTGTGATCCCGAGCGAAGAATATCCCTATTTTTCATATCCACTTATGAAAGAGTATTTTGCTTTCACAACTCGACGTTTTATTGCAATTTTACAACTATAATGTCCCGCCATTTTGAAATAAATTCGAAGAAATCCACGACTGAAAGTCAATTTTTCATGAAAAATTACGTGATATTTTCAACAAAAGATCCCTTTGTTTGCATTTTTTTTAGTAAAAACAGTCAAGTTTGTGAAAAAAATGTTCCAATTTTACCGAGGAAATAGAAACTTTGTTGACGCCGTGACGTCACGAGGCTTTATTGCATGGGTAGCCATATACATATATGCTATACAGCCTCAGGCGGCATAAGTGTATTGCCCTAGACCATCCAGTATTACACCCGTAGGTATGAAAGAAATATGTGTATTGGCCTATCATGTATCTCAGAATTATTGTGATTGATCACATTTGCTTTTCAACTCAACAATAGGTTTGACAGTTATTTTCATCTACTTTTGTTATGCTGCAAAATGATTTTGGAATAATTCGACTTAAAAAATGAATCCACTAATAAATTTATTAATAATGCTTTTAATCATTAGAGATTGACTGAGACAAATCAGTTTTCCTAAGATTTATTTATGATCTAATATCTTATAAACAGAAATGCCATGTCATTTTCAAAAAAAAACCAAATGATACGTTTTGAACTTCATTGTGTTAAATAAATTTATTTCCATCAACTTGGTTGACCTTGTGATTTATATAAGCGGTTTATGGAATTGTCAACAAACATGATTAATCATTAGCTATTTAATATGACAAAAATTAACAAATCATGTCAATTTGTTTTCAATTATCCTGACTTCAAAATTCATATTCATGAGGATTTCAGTTTGTCACAGCTGAATTTACATGTACATTGTAAGTGAGAAGTATGAGATCACATGCTGAGCACTTGTTTTCCCAGAAACTCCCATTTCATCTTACAATCTTACATAAAGGCCCCTCATGTCTTACTGTAAAATAAAGTGTAATCTAAACGTTTGCTTTCAGTAAGTTAAACATTACTGTAAACGTCTATGTGTCGGCTCTATATGTCAAAACGTCGGGGTTGAGATACTCAGGTTAAACACACCCTTGCAATTTCTTTAAATATTTGGATGAAAAATTGATATGAAATTCACATACTTTTCTGAAAACAAAATTCGTTAACACTCTGGCATCTTTTTTTGTCTTACTCATTGTCACTCCCCCTCAAGTATAATTTCTCCTCGAAAGTTCAGTATTACTAAGATCTATAACTATATGGTAATGTTTGCTCCCCTTCCAGATTCCGGTATACTTCTTAACGATACGTGTTTTATGACCAATGCCGCGGTGGCCGAGTGGTTAAGATGTCCCGACATATTACCACAAGCCCTCCACCTCTGGGATGCGGGTTCGAATCCCATGTGGGGCAGTTGCCAGGTACTGACCGCTGACCGGTGGTTTTTCTCAGGGTACTCTGGCTTTCCTCCACCAACAAACCTGACACGTCCTTACATGACCCTGGCTGTTAAATAGGACGTAAAACTAAACAAACCAAATTTCATGACCAAATACTGGAACTCTATTCGGTTATTTTTTTCGTTTTCCTACGGCTACTCAGTAGTTAACGTTATTGTGGCTTTGTCTTAAAACAGCTCGTGGCTTACATGACACTTGTCTCTTCTTTCGTTATCCCTATATTTTACCCAGATGGTTTCAATTCTAAGGTATTATCACATGTTACATCTAGTGATATTTGTATAGGCCCTACTAATATGCAGCTTAACAGAAGTTGATCAAAGGTGGGACACATCATGACTAACCTTATGTATCATTGCTGACTAATAATTCGCTTTGTAACTTGTAATATTTCACAATTTATTTAATGATTTATTTTCTTATTCATTCATAAAGGATTACATTGTATTTGTACTTTTTGTGTTCATAATCAATCATTCTAACCTTGTTCTATTTTTTTCTCTTCCCTCTTTCTATTTCTCTTCCTAATCCCAAATAAAATTATATGCACGTGGTGATGTAGATATACATTATATTAGATTAGTCCTGCTCTTTCGATGTATAAATCAACGAGACAAATACAACAAAATAATCAAAGTTTCTCTTTTTTATTTTTGATACAATATCTGATTATGAAATACATCTGTAATGAATCTGTATTTCTAAAAGACAATCTTACCTTCATAAAAACATTACAGCAATGATTAACATACTTGTATTAAAGTTATATATGGATATGCTATTTCTATGCAAAAATGTTGACATATTATTTTTTCTTCAGTAATATATTGAAAATCATATGGTTTGATGATGTGAACATCATGAAGGCAAACATTTATGATGCCTTATAAAGGTTAGTTACAACACAAAATTTATGTACTTTAAAACTCTTGTTTTTATGCCTTCTGCTTGTTTTCATGAAACATACCTCAGACATCACTGAACAATTACTTATAACACAGTAAAATGTGAATTGAAATGGAAAGCCACCACTTGGCTTCATGGTCTGACCTATACACTGCAGTACTACCAAAATTCATTTTAAGCTCTTATTTTTACTTGTGAATGTTAGTCAGTGACTTAAGATTTTTGATCTAATAATTCATTTCATATAATACTAAAGATGACCACCGCTCATGAATGGATTTTTTTTCCTATCAAAACATGAACAGCGATTAAGTATTTTTCTTCAGTTCAAAAACTTACTTTCTTTACAAAATTATCACCATTATAAGGCTTCTTATTCTACAATATCTACTTCAAGATAAAAATATTAAATATAATTGTTGAGTGCCGTTTATGCTCTGTTGGCGGTTGACCATCTATTAATTATTCAATTTTGCTTGTTATGAGCATTTTCATTGGCTTAAAAATTTACTTTATCAGCCCATAAAGGAAAAAATGGCGTCGCCGTATGTGACGTTGCTACTGATTGGCTGAGATGACGGCGTAATGATTTCATAGACAAAAGAGTCCCAAAATGAATTTTGAATATTGAAGGGATTATCTTTAGTAAATTGAATTATAAGGATTAATTTGAATAGTTTTTTTTATGTTATGGAGATATAACACAAAAATCTGAGTGTACTCTCATCATAAACCGCTTCGCGGTTTATTTAGAGTACACTCAGATTTTTGTGTTATATCTCCATAACATAAAAAAACTATTCAAGTTAATCCTTAAATAGATCATAGTTATAAGTTATTCAGTATGGCGTGCCGAACGTTGCAAAATTCAATAAGTAAAAACATTTGTGCAAAAAGAATGTGTTTGTTATATATCGTTATATGTGTTCATTATTTTTAATTTGTGTGTGTGTGAAAAATATTTGTGTGTATCTTTTTTTATATTTGTGTGTGAAAAAAATGGTTTGTGTGTAAAAATATATATTTGTGTGTGATTTTGTTTTATATTTGTGTGAACAAAATTTCTTTGTGTGTGTGAAAAATATATTTGTGTGTAATTTTTTCGATATCTGTGTGTGAAAAAATGGTTTGTGTGTAAAAAAAATATATTTGTATGTGATGTTGTTATATGTTTGTGTGTGAAAATCACACATCAATATATATTTTTACATACAAATATATTTTTCACACACACAAAGAAATTATTGAACAAAATTTTTATTTTTACATATAAATATGTAAAAAATTACACAAATATTCATTGTTTTTACACACAAATTAAACATATTGAACACATATAACGATATATTACAAAACATTTTTTTCTTTACACATTTTGTTTTACTTCTTGAATTTTGCAACGTTCGGCACGCCATAATTCAGTATACAACAAATATTATAGTTATAAGTTTATACATTATACAAACTCTATAAATAGATCATAGTTATAAGTTTATACAGTATACAGCATCTGTAAATAGATCATAGCTATTAGTTTATACATTATACAAACTCTATAAATAGATCAAAGTTATAAGTTCATACAGTATACAACATCTATAAATAGATCTTCAAACTCATACGTTGATAAGATTTAAAAAATAATTGATAATTCATATTATCACAAATTAAATCGGTATTTAAACGGTCATTTATAAATAATCAAACAATAATAATTTTCACAATATGACGACCATTCACAAGGCCGTGAATAATGCAAATACACATCATAATAATAATATAACCATAGATTACAAACGTGATGCCATCACAACTCGACTACCATAATTCATATGCAGTCATTTAAAAATGCAAATACATGTCAAAATATAAGTCTCCTTCATATTTGGAGAGGAAGGTCAGATAGGTATGTTCTACTCAAGGGTCACAAATATATACATTATACATATATTACAAACGTTTATGATGCCATAACTGATATTTTACATTTAAAGTTGATAAATATTAAGAAAATAAAAAAAAACATATTGATAATAAATGGGAAACATATTTTCATAATATACACAAGTCCTATAGTGACGTTTTAAAGAGGTATGGTCACTTCCCGCTTGCCACGACCTATACGTGTAAGACGGATACAGTCCCCCAAAAATACACTACAGGTAAAATGTCACTTGACATATTATGGATCTCTAAGGTCAAAAATAGAATGTCATATTATATATCAATGACCGCATATCAATGATATAGCAGTAGTATTATGGAAAAATGAAAGTGCGTTTTTTACAACTTATCCCTGTTTCCCCACGTGGACATTATTTACAAATGACGTTGGATATTAAAGGGACAATTCGGTCTAAGACTACATTAAAACTTGCACGTATTTCGGAAACAAACCAGTTCTGATGGAAATTAGATTAGTTGGTTTTACTGTGATATGCCAGAAAAGCCCACTGTAGTCAATTGTATGTGAAATGTTCAATCGCCTTTACACATAGCCTTGTATGCCGGACCCTGACCCTTGCCTGTGTAATAAAGAGTATTTGTCGAGAACTACTCAAAACGCTCTGACAGTTGTGTTAACATTATAAGATGCATGATCTGGTCTACAAATAATTTCATCAACTCCTCAGTGGTTATGTATTGCATTTGTTTAACGTGCGTGACTTTGACTCGGGTAAGGGTACAGCGTACATGTTGTATCTGCTTAATCGTATTGATCAACGATTTGGAATTTCAATGGTATTAATCAAAATAGCTAACAATGTTGTGGAATTTGTTACTATTTCTTGTCATATGTTTCATAAGAAATGTAGAACAATATATTTATGTCATATTTTGCTTCGTGGTTATGTAACGAATTAGCCTCACTGAATTGTCCCTTTAAAGGAAAACAATTTGTTCACTTAAGAACATTTGTTTTCTGATTAAATTGTTATATATTATTTTTTTCAGTTAATTTTCTGATATCACATACAAATCATTATTTCTATATCTATTTACACGACAAATTTCTTGTCAAAGAAAAAAAAAATAAAATAAACAGTGTCATGGTAACGAGTCGAAACATGAATTAAACATTCCGATTATATTATGGAGACTCAAAAGTATGGGCTATGCAGGGATAATACTTCAAGCTGTATTTTATCACACTGAATGAAACGAGCCATTGTAATCTGATGCGTTCTATGACAAAAAGTAAATTTCAATCATTGAAAACCAAGACCAAAAGTCACAAGTCGCATTATACATGAGGTCACTTTTATGTTACATGTAAAGCAAATGTTTTCAGAGATATCATAGTTTTATGTTTATTTTTTTTATTTTGAAAATAGCCGCCGTTAGGTCTAAACGGGTCGACATACGTCATACCTATTTTAAAAAACAAATTCGGAACAAAGATAAAATACCAAAAGAAAGAATGCGATACGGTATGTTGTTGCGAAACAGTAAACACCAAACTAAAATGATTTCATTTCAAATAGCACACAATGCACTAAGATCATTAAATTAAAAACCATGACCAAAGATTAAAAACAAGATAAATGATGTTTTAGTGTACCGTAGATAGAAAAGCATGTATTTAGTATATGATGATACATTTAGATTTAAAATTAGAGAGATAATTGCATAACCTATATTGTTTCTTACATATCCATGTAGAGTATAGGATTGGATGTTTCGTGTAACATTCTATAGGAAGATACTCATACACCATACATTAAACATATAAATGGGCTATACCTCATCACAATAACAGGTAGAGTAATATCAGATCCAAACAAATAAGTGGGCTATACCTAATCACAATAATAGATAGAGTAATACCAGATCCAAACAAATAAGTGGGCTATACCTAATCACAATAATAGATAGAGTAATACCAGATCCAAACAAATAAGTGGGCTATACCTCATCACAATAACAATTCGAGTAATACCAGATCCAAACAAATGAGTGGGCTATACCTCATCACAATAACAGGTAGAGTAATACCAGATCCAAACAAATAAGTGGGCTATACCTCATCACAATAACAATTCGAGTAATACCAGATCCAAACAAATGAGTGGGCTATACCTCATCACATAACAGATAGAGTAATACCAGATCCAAACAAATAAGATGGCCTATACCTCATCACAATAAAGGTAGAGTAATACCAGATCCAAACAAATAAGTGGGCTATATCCTCATCACAATAACAATTCGAGTAATACCAGATCCAAACAAATGAGTGGGCTATACCTCATCACAATAACAGATTCAGTAATACCAGATCCAAACAAATAAGTGGGCTATACTATAATCACAATAACAGGTAGAGTAATACAGATCCAAACAAATAAGTGGGCTATTACCTAATCACAATAAGTAGAGTAATACCAGATTCAAACAAATAAGTGGGCTATACCTAATCACAATAACAGATAGAGTAATACTAGATCCAAACAAATAAGTGGGCTATACCTAATGCACAATAATAGATAGAGTATACTAGATCCAAACAAATAAGTGGGCTATACCACTAATCACAAATAATAGATAGAGTAATCTGATCCAAACAAATAGTGGCTATACCTCATCACAATAAAAAGATAGAGTAATACCAGATCCAAACAAATAAGATGGGCTATACTCATCACAATAACAGATAGAGTAATACCAGAATCAACAACAAATAAGATGGCTATAAACCTCATCACAATAACAGGTAGAGTAATACCAGATCAAACAAAGAAGAGATCTATACCTCATCACAATAACAGTTAGAGTAATACCAGATTCAAAAAATAAGTGGGCTATACTTCATCACAATAACAGATTCAGTAATACCAGATCCAAACAAATAAGTGGGCTATACCGTCATCACAATACAATTCGAGTAATACCTGATTCAACACAAATAAGTGGGCTATACCTCATCACAATAACAGGTAGAGTAATACTAGATCCAAACAAGTAAGAGAACTATACCTCATCACAATAACAGGTAGAGTAATACTAGATCCAAACAAATAAGTGGGCTTATACTTAATCAGCAATAATAAATACGAGTAATACCAGATTCCAAACAAATAAGTGGGCTATAACCTGAATGACAATAACAGATAGAGAAATACAAGATCCACACAAATAAGTGGGCTATACTAATCACAATAACATAGAGTAATACTGATCAAACAAATAAGTGGGCTATACTCATCAAACAATAAGGTAGAGCAATACCAGATTCCAAACAAATAAGTGGGATATACCTAATCACAATATCAGATAGAGTTATACCCGGGATCCAAACAAATGAGTGGGCTATACCTCATCACAATAAACAGATAGAGGAATGCAAGATCAACACAATTAAATGGGGCTATACCTAAAAACAGTAACAGATAGAGTAATACTAGAACCAAACAAAAAGTGGGGTATACCTCATCACAATAACAAATAGAGTTAATACCTGATTTAAACAAATAAAGTGGCTATACCTCATCACAATAACGGGTAGAGTGATAACTAGATCCAAACATATAAAGTGGGCAATACCTCATCAAATAACAGGTAGGAAAATACCAGATCTTAACTAAATAAGTGGCTATACCTCATCACAATAACAGGTAGAGGAATACAGATCCAAACAATGAGTGGGCTATACTCATCACAATAATAGGTAAAAGAAATACCAGATCCAAACAAATGAGTGGGCTATACCTCATCACAATAACAGGTAGAGAATACGTAGATCTTAATAAATAAGTGGGCTATACTTAATCACAATAACAGGTAGAGTGATACCAGATCCAACAAATAAGTGAAGCTTTACCGTCATCACAATAACAGGTAGAGTAATACTAGATCAAACAAATGAAAGTGGGCTATATCTTAATCACAATAATAAATAGGAGTAATACCAGATCCAAACAAATAAGTAGGCTATACTCATCAAATAACAGATAGAGAAATACAAGATCCACACAAATAAGTGGGCTTATACTAATCACAATAAACAAATAGTGTAATACCTGAATTCCAAACAATAAGTGGGTATACTCATCACAATAACAGTTCGAGTAATACGAGATTCACACAAATAAGTGGGCTTTACCTCATCACAATAACAGGTAGAGTAATACTAGATCCAAACAAATAAGTGGGGGCTATACTTAATGCACCAATAACAGGTAGAGTGATATCAGATCCAAACAAATAAGTGAAGCTTTTCTCATACAATAACAGGTAGAGTAATACTAGATCCAAACAATATTAAGTGTGGCTATACTTATTCACATAACGGGTAGAGTGGATACAGATGCAATAAGTAAGAAAACTATACCTCATCAAATAACATGTAGAGCAATACCAGATCCAAACAATAAGTGGGATTATACCTAATCACAATAACAAGATAGAGTTTATACCGATCAAACAAATTGAGTGTGCTATACCTCATCCAATAACAGATAGAGGAATACAAGATCCAACACAAAATAAGTGGGCTATACCTAATCACAGTAACAGGTAGAGTAATACCAGATCCAACAAAATAAGTGGGCTATACCTCATCACAATAACAGATAGAGTAATGCTAGAACCAAACAAATAAGTGGCTATATACCTCATCACAATAAAAATAGAGTAATCTTATCAAACAAATAAAGTGGCTATACCTCATCACAATAAACGGGTAGAGTGATACCAGATCCAACAAATAAGTGGGCTATACCTCATCACAATAACAGGTAGAGAAATACCAGATCTTAAACAAGTAAGTGGGCTATACCTCATCACAATAACAGGTAGAGGAATACAAGATCCAAAACAAATAAGTGGGCTATACCTGATCAACAATAATAGGTAAAGAATTACCCTGATCCAAACAAATGGTGGGCTATACCTCATCACAATAACAGGTAGAGTGATACCAGGTCAAAAAATAAGTGAAGCTTTACCACATCAAAATAAGGTAGAGTAATACTAGATCCAAACAAATAAGTGGGCTATATTTAAATCACAATAATAAATAGAGTTATACCAGATCCACATAAATAAGTGGGCTATACCTAATCACAATAATTTTAAGAATACAGAAAAATAGATGCCTTATACATAAGATAGATACCTGATCCAAACAAAATAAGATGCGTATACCTCATCACAATAACAGGATTAGAGTAATACAAGATCCAAACAAAAAGTAAGATGGACTATACCTCATTCACAATAAACATGTAGTAGCAATACCAGACCAAACAAAGAAGTGGGATCATATACCTACATCAACAATACAGTATAGAGTATGTATACAGATCAAAAAAATGAGTGGGCTATACCTCATCACAATAACAGATACATGTAATAACAGATCAAAACAAATAAGTGGGCTATACCTAATCAAATTAACCAACTTCGAGTAATACCTGATGCAATTCAAATAAGTTGGCTATACTCATCACAATACAGTTCGAGTAATAACTAGCGGTATCACACAACAAGTAAGTGCTTTAGCCTCATCAAATAACAGGTAGAGTAATACTTAGATCCAAACAAATTAAGTGGGTCATACTTAATAAATTAAAGTAGAGTAATACCAGATCCAAACAAATAAGTGAAGCTATACTCATCACAATAAACAGGTATAGTAATACAAGAATTTTTCCAAACAAATAAAGCTGGGCATACTTAATCAGCAATAACAAATAGAGTCGATACCAGATCCAAACAAGTAAAGTGCGATATACCTTTCATCAGAATAACATGTATAGAGATCCAGATCCAAACACAAATAAGTGGGAATACCTAATCACAATAACAGATAGGTTATACCCGATCCAAACAAAGAGTGGGCTAATACCTCATGCACTATTAACAAGATAGAGGAATACAAGATCAACACAAATAAGTGGGAACTATACCTAATCAACAGTAACAGGTGAGAATACAGAACCACAAAATAGTGGGGCTATACCTCATCACAATACAAATAGACAAGATTAACATAAGGGGCAATCTTTACGGGTAGAGTGAATACCCAGACAAAACTATCATAGGCAGAACCTCATCAGACATTAATAGTAGGAGGACTGCATGCTAATAGTCTCAACCCGTCATCACACAATAACATGAGAGTAATCAGGACAGTACTAGCACATCCGAAATCACCCTATACTCCACTCCAGTTAGGTAATAAGATGAAGTTGACCTCATCACAATTAACAGGAGGAAATACCAGATCAAATAGTGCTATACAATCACATAAAAGGAGTATCCATCAAACAAATAAGTAGCAAGTTACCTCCGGAACTAGATACATATCTAATAATCACCATTAATAAATTAGAGTAATAAGATCCAAACAAATAAGTAGGCTATATACCTAATCACTCATATATGTCACAGATAGATCAGACCACTCCGAGAAGTAAGTGGGCACCTAAATATAAGCATTCAGGACCAAATAGTAATACCTCGATGCCAAACAAATAAGTGGGCTATACCTCATCAAAATTAACAGTTCGGTAAGTCCAGAGTCACAACAAACTTAAGTGGGCTTTAACCTCATAACAGTAACAACGGTTAGGATAATACTAGATCCAACACACAAAGTGTGCCGCTATACTTAATCAACTATATACAGGTAAGAATGGATATCAGATCAAACAAATAAGTGAGCTTTACTCATCACAATAACAGGTAAGGAGTAATACTAGATCCATACAAATAGAGCGTGATACCTGGCGGGTCAGCCTGTATAGTTTAACACAATAACGGGTAGAGTGATACCAGATGCAAACAAGTAAGAGAAACTTATACGTCATCACAATAACATGTAGAGCAATACCGATCCAAAACAAAATAAGATAGGGTATACTAATCACAATAACAGATAGAGTTTATACCCGATTCCAAAACAAATGAGCTGTGCATTACCTCATCACAATAATCAGATACGTAGGAATACAAGATCAACGAACAAATAAGTGTGGCTTTATCCTAATCACAGTAAGGTAGAACCAGTAAAATAGTGCGTATCACAATAACAGTAAGTATCTAATACCAGTTTAACGAATAAGTGGGCTATACCTCATGCACAATAACAAATAGAGTAATGCCTAAAACATAAGTGCTATACCTATAAATCAAATAAAGTTACTATCATAAGTGGCTATCCTTATTTCCAAATCAAATAACGGTAGAGTTGATTTAACCAGATCCAAAACAATAAGTGGCTAATACCTCATCAACAATTAACAGGTAGAGAGAAATACCAGAATCTAAACAATAGTGGGCTTATAACTCAATCCACAATAACAGGTAGAGAGAATACAAGATCCCAAACAAAAGCTTTAGTGCTATATCACTGATTACATATAGGTAAAGAATTACCAGAACCAAAACAAATGGAGTGGGCGTATTACCTCATCACAATAAACAGGTAGAGTGAACCAGGGTCATAACAAATCAGTGAGCTTTACCACATTCACAAATTAACAGGTAGAGTAATACTAGATCCAACAAATAAGTGGGCTTATACTTAATCACCAATAATAAATAGAGTAATACCAGATTACTATGATAAATAAGTGGGCTTATACCTAATCACAATAACAAAAGAGTAATTCCTGATCCACACAAATAAGTGGGCGATACCTCAATCAAATAAGCAGGTAGAGTGATTACAATGACCATACAAGATAAGAGAAACTATACCTCATCAAAATAAAACATGTTTAGCAGCCAATTACCGATCCAAAACAAATAATGTGGGATATACTTAATCACAATAAACAGATAGAGTATGATATCCGATCCCAAACAAATGATGTTGGGCCTATCCTCTATCACAATACAGATAGAGGAATTACAAGACAAACACAAATAAGTGGCTATACCTAATCAAAAATAACAAATAGAAGTTAATACCTGATCCATAACAAATAAGTTGGCTATATACCTCATCACAATAACAGTTCGAGTAATCCAGATTCACACAAAATAAGTGGGCCTTTACCTCATCACAATACACAGGTAAGGGTAATACTAGATGCCAAACAAAAAGTGGGCATACTATAATCACAAGATAATCAACAGGGTAGAGTGATACCCAGATCCAAACAAATAAGTGACAGGCTTTAACCTCATCACAATAACGAGGGATAGTAATTACTAGATCCAAACACAATAAGTGGGTATACTTATCACAATAACGGTTAGGAGTGATACCCAGATAGAAACAAGTAAGAGAACTATACCTCAATCAAATAACATGTATATGCTAAACCAGATCAAACAAATAAGTGGGATATACCTAATCACAATAACAGATAGGTATTAATTACTCGAACCAAACAAATGAGTGGGCTTATACTCTCATCACAATAAAGATGAGGAATAAAGATCAACACAAAATAAGTGCGGCTATACTATCATCTTAGTTAAACAGGTAGGGTAAAATACCATAAGATCCACGAGCAAAATAATGGGCCTATACCTCAACACAATAACAGTTAGAGTAATACTAGAACAAAAAATAAAGTGGGCTATACCCTCAATCACAATAATAAATAGAGTAATACCTTACCAAACAAATTAAAGTTTGGCATTATACCTCATCACTAATATAACGGGTTATAGAAGTGGATACCAGATCAAACAAATAAATGGCTATACTCATCACAATAACCAGATAGAGAATACTAGAGCTCCAAGCATAATGGGCTATACCTGATCACAATAATAGCTAGAGAATTACCAAGATCAAAGACAAATGAGTGGGCTATACCTCATCACAATAACAGAGAGTGTTACCGATGTCCAAACAAATAAGTGGCTTTACACACCTATCACAATAACAGGTTAGAGTAATACTAGATCCAAACAAATAAGTGGGCTATACTTAATCACAATAAACTAAATAGAGTATACGCAGATCCAAACAAATAAGTGAGCTATACCTCATCACAATAATACAGAGTAATACCAGATTCCAAACAAATGGAGTGGGCTATAACCTTCATCACAATAACAGGGTAGGAATGATGACCAGATCAAACAAAGTAAGAGAAACATATACTCATCAAATAACATGTAGAGCAATACGAGATCCAAACAAATAAGTGGGGATATACCTAATCACAATAAACAGATAGAGTTTTACCCGGATCCAAACAAATGAAGTGGGCTATACCTCATCACAATTACTAGATAGAGGAATACAAGATCACACACAAATTAAGTGGGCTATACCTAATCACAGTAACAGGTAGAGTAGATACCTAGATCCATCACATATAAGTGGGCTATACCTCATTCTCAATAACAGATAGAGTAATCACATAGAACCAAACAATATAAGTGGGCTATACCTCATCCTTAAATAACATAATAGTTAGTAATACCTATCCAAACAAATAAAGTGGCTATACAACTCATCACAATACGGGTAAGTGATACCAGATCCAAAAACATAAGTGGGCTATAACTCCTTCATCACTAATAAAGGTAGAGAAAAATTACAGATTTTAACAAATAAGGTGGGCTATACCTCATCAAATAAAGGAAGA
>SAYR01027804.1:0-15290 GCA_004382745.1 Argopecten irradians irradians | reverse complement strand
CATTTACTCGAAAAACTCAAATGTGAGATCCTAATCGATACGTATATATGCTGACTATACATGTATAGTACTTAGGCTTACCTTTGCGTCACGGCTTCGGCGCGGCCTCGCCGAATGTAAGCGACGAATGTGTTAATATAAACGCAGAAACATTGAATAATAAAACGGAGAAACATGAAATAAACGGCAAATAAATAATATACTTGGAATCTACATGCAAAAAGTACATCAAATATTACCAGAATCATGCAATATGCAGTCGTTTTATGTATATCAAATCAATTCAGCAAACCCTGAAAAAAGCACATATCATTAGTATAACACTTATCAGATTTTTACAATTAAAGGCAACAGCAAAATAATCTTTTCAAAACGTCTGTAAATAACAAAATATTTATTTTATTTTATGGAGAACACGATCTTAATTTTAATATCGTCTAACAATCAAATTTGTGAGAAAATATACATACATGTAATTGCACATAATCAAACACATAAATTTGTTTGTCCATAGTTAATCCCCGTGTATATACAATATTTTACACATAACTAGTTCATTTTCCAGCTGACAGTTATTCATTTGTTACAACCGCTCGTATCGGAAAACATCTCCGAAAAAAGGGTGCCAAATGCATAGCTCAAATGACAGACGCGGGTAAAGGAAAACAACAAAGAATAGGAGAATAGGAATAATGAGGTTAATATGTAATTTTTAAAAGGGAAAGAGAATTGTAAACATATATTATGTTACAGGTACAATCGGCTAGGCGCTGTACGTACTGTAAGTCTCGTTCACAAGGTAAAAGTTTACCTGTGTAAAGCCGTGGCTCGGCCCGTCAACGGGCTCGGTCGCGCCCGCTCATGTAAGCGACGAAAGTGTTATATATTAGCGCCAGAAACATTGAATATAAACGCAAAACACTGAATATAAACGCAGAAACCTTAAATCTATACTGCCGAAATCTTGTTTAAATTTCACCGTCGCACGGAAAAGTGTTTGGCGATCCCAACTCTGACAATGGGAGCAATAAAAATAGCCGTGAACGTAACGAAGTTGACGGTAATTGTGATGATACCCTCTGGTATTCGCCGTCAGCCGTCACGGACCACGGCGGACAGAAAAATACTTAATTTTACGGCAGAAATACTAATTTATTAATCGAATTGGAATTCTGAGAAAAGTCTTAATATAAAAGCTAATACTGAATAAAAAAGCACAATGCTAATCCTGGCCGGAAACTTGTTACAAATTAAGTATTTCTGCCGCTTTAGGTCTGCATCACATGGCACACTAATAGTGTGTCCACATTGTGGGAGTGTTTTAAACACTTTGAACGTACATGGCTTACATCCATCACGGCAGCTGAAACACTTCGATTGACACTGATGACCCAAAGAACATCGCTTTTTACATCTTGAATTACACTGCGTCTGAACATGATCAGGATCATCAATATGGCATATCCGGTCACAGTGATGGCCGCACGGGAGCTCTGCAGAACACTTCAACAAACAGCCTCCCCCAGGAACCTTTTGAAAGTCATTTGCATCGGAAACGTTAGTCTTAATCTGGGTATGGTTCCTACAGCAAAGAGAAAGCGATGTTCCAAGCAACCCTTTTGATTCCGCTTTATCAAGTATCTGCTTCCAAAGACCGCTGTTTTCTCGCAGCATTGTACAATTTCCAATAACGTACAGGCCTGCTTTTGCTCGAGATAAAGCAACGCAAATTCTATTTGATTCCTTCAAAAAGCCAATGGTTCCTTTCGAATTGCATCTAACTAGTGAAAGAATGATGATTTTATTTTCTTCTCCTTGGAAATTGTCAACTGTTGTTATACGGGCCTTTCCAATGTGTTTCTGTGTTTCCGTAACGTCCGTCGGAATAGTTGCTTTCATAAGATTGACGGATGAAGTGTCTAGATCGCCTAGCTCAGAAAAATGCCTGTTATATTGAGTTTTCGAACGTGTTAGCATCTCATCATCTTTTTCTAAGGTTCTGATGGTTAATTGGAGATATCTCTCTTGCTCCTTGTATGTCGTTAAAATAGTGATCTCCTCGCTGCTGTATCCTTGGAGACGTAAGTAACGATAATACTGCGCAATGAAGTCTACTTCGTGCTGATTTCTGTGACTTTTCAAATCCTGATGTAAGCTTTCGTGTTCCTCTACATTATGGTTCAGAAAATACAAATTGTGTAGCACCCCCAGAACGTTTTCCATACGTAGAACACTTGGGTGGTTTTGTAACTCAGGATATATGGCGGGAGTCAACAAATCCGCAATTTCAGGTCTCATTCTGTGCTGGAACCGTAACTGTTGAAATGGAAGTCCAGCTTTGACAAGACGCTCAAAGACGGACACATTCAATCCGTATCGCATGGCGGTCTTGTAGTCATTGTAGCTTGGTCTGAGCTGTTGGTGGTCCCCAATCATCACTAGGTGCTGAAGTGAAGGAACCAAACAGGCCAGCACGTGATGGTCCGGTACCTCCGCGGCTTCCTCGATCACCATGATCTTTGGATTGATACTTCGAAGGATGTCATGATCATTAGCAGCACGGGTTGTCGTCATTGCAACGATTCTTGCTTTCTTTAATATTTCTATATCTTCTGACTGTCTGCATTCTTTGTATCTTCCGTAAGCACAACGATACATTTCTTGAGATGAACCAATATCATCTTGTAATTTTTTGAGAATTTTACGAATCCAGAGAACATAGAGTCGCCATCGATCCTGATGAGATAGTTTCCATACATCTTTTATTTTACTTTCCTCTTGCTGTGGCATCGGTCTAGTATGCAATATACGACGTTTCACCTCTTGCAGTATTGGCGTCTTCTTTTCCTTTTTGACATTTGACCAATATCTGATCCCCTTGTGCAAGTCTTCTTTCGTTTCAGTTGTTATTATGGGCTGAGCCATTTGCATATGATCCTTTGATGTCATTGTCTTCACTTCGAAATCCTCCTTCTCAAACCCTAAACCTAGCATTTCAGTTGGTGTTACCTCGTCAATATCCCCTTCCGATGACTCTGAATTTTCATCTTTTGTTCCACGGCGAGGTAGGAAATCTTCAGAGAAAATTCCCAGCCAGTTACAGAGGTAGGTTCCATCAGCTGGTAATGACTTGATCTTTCGCATCTTCAGCGACTGAAATAAAGTTTCTGGAATCACTCCGACTCTCCGCAAACACTCTTCATGTACTAGAGACGTAAGATAAATTCTTATACTGTTTCCAAGAAGATTATGGGTTTTCGCTTCTTCGTGAAGGTTTGTAAGAGCTTGCAGTCGCGTCATTGTTTTGCATTCCTTTCTACGATGAATTATATTAAACTTATCTAAACTTTCTACCTTGGATCGCGATCCGACTCTAACAATATACTTAACAGGCATTGCATTCACTTTCGGCATGCGCACTATTCCTTCCAGAAACTGATCGAGAGCATGATTGGTATAACTGAGTAGAATAATCGGCCCAATATTCTGATGGCTCCAGACACTGTCGTTATTTAGGAAGAGTTCCAACATCTTCAAAGCAATGACCGTTTTCCCCGTACCTGGGGGTCCCTGAATCAGAGCCAATCTCTGAGTTAATCCGTCAGTAAATGCTCGGTATTGTGAAGTGTCCATGCCTAGATCAGCAGGGGAAGGCCAGCTTTCTGTCCTGAAAATATTATGTCCCAGCTGGTCTGCACAAACTTTTGAAATCATTTGTTCAACAATATCTTCAACGACAGCAGCGTTACTTTTAATGTGGATGTCTTCGTCTGTTTCTGGAAGCAAACATTTAAACGAAACCGTGTCTTCATTGTCAAATTGTGCCAAGTACTGTGGAGGTGCGGAGTTTGGCTGATGATATACTAACTGTTGATCAAAGGGAAGTTGTTCGTTATCTTGTAACTTCATCTGAAGAGTGGCAAGGGCCCCTTCATATGATAAACTGTTACTTTTACTTTCCACTAGTATAAGGGTACGGCCCGTCTTCTGTTGTTGAAAACTTTGTTGAAATGCTATGGACACAATACCATTCTTTATCAAGTCATCTTCGTGACAATTGTCCACAACAGTTCCATACACGATATCTTCGTTGAAAAAATCATTTGATATACAAATCAATGTTCCATATTTCAAAAGACGTCTTCCCCTGTTCATGATGCTTCTGACCAATGGTTGACTGATGTCCAGCTGTACTTGCCATACCAGCCCATCCGAAATATTTGCGAAACTGCTAATGACCTGAGAATCTCGGTACACACGGATATCATCATCGCGAAACTTTTCAACATCTCTGTTTGTTATTAGAAAATCCCTCAACCGTCGCAAACCACGGAGAAGTGGCCGAGTGATATCCTCTTTAGAGAGATCAAACGTTCTCTTGAGTAAGGATTGTGTGCTTTCAAAAGGGTCTGTAGCATTACGTTTTCCGTAACTGACTTTCCCATATAGATCTGCCATACCAGGTTCAATGATCACATCGAGAAGGCAATCAATTGGAGATCTAGCTATTCCAGCGCCGTTCGCAATTTCGGGGTGACGCGTTTTTAACTCGCTTAAATGTTGCTCAAATCGGTTTAAAAGCATTTGTGTGGCCTCGTCAACGCGTTTGGTATCGCAGAGGAATGAATGGTATGACTTAATTACGAAAGCCATTTGAATCCCGTCTTCTTCGTCTTCAGTGTTTATAGTTTCTGTTTTAAGGATAGATTCCATCATCATTTTAACATCGTTCCTTACGAAGAATTTATCTGTGAACAATATTTCGAAGACACTTCTAACGCAATGCCTGTTTGGAGACTGACATATCTTATACAGTAATTGGACCAGTTCCTTCCGGTTCCTGTCAACAAGTACAATTTTGTTTAACTTTCGTCTCATCTCGTCTTTGTCAATACCGTATGCTATGGCATCATCTGTTGGTCGGGAGTAAAATACGTCATTACTAACCCAGTCATTGTCGCGTTTTCTCGCCAACCCCCGTCCCCGAGGTTCCCTCGGTTTACTACCTCTTCCGCTAGACTGACGATTCCTTCCTCTTCCTCTCCCTTCACGTCTATGACCCATTTTCCGGTGCTGGTGCTCCCATTTGCCATATCCCCTCATGTGCTGCTCGTTCCTTTTACGTTGTTTTGGGTTCTGATGTGGCTGATCTCGCCTATAAGGAAATGACCGTTTACCGGTATACGGCTCCATTGGTGCTTACATCTGAAGGCTACAGCGGCTGCATTTTGATCGAAACTGCTGAATCAGTTTACCAAAGGCCGTTGTCTGCAAAAAGGAAACATAACAAGTGAAGTTATACTTAATTTGCCACATTTCTGTGTATAATTATACTGTACTTATGGTCCTGTTTAATTACTACTGAATATGGATTGTGTCTTAGTAATATCAGAGACTAATTTGGAGATGTCCCGTCTTCGTCAGGATTTGGTTACTTATTAAACAAATTAATCGATACTGTTTAATCATGAAGATCTACTCCTTACAAAAAGGACTTTCACCATAAACAACTCGTATATAAGCAATGCCACCCAGTTGTGTTGATCCGATGAGTGGGATCGCATGAGTTTGTTGTGCGGAAGAAAATATCACTCGTCTGCGCAGACGCACAAGAGTCCCATCCGCGCAACAAACGAGTACGATCCGACTCATCAGATCAACCCATATGGGTGGTTTTGCATTGATCACATACTAGATACCGTTATTATTATGACTTAATTATTTGTAAGTTTAAATCAACACCGCATCGCAATGGCTATCCTGGTAAAGTTTTCAGAGCACGTGAATTCGCCTTACTGTTTGCTAATCATGCAAAATTGCATTCCGTCTATGTTGTACAAAATTAATATCAGTTTATGATATTCAATTTCACATATAAGTTATGATGGTAAAAGTACTAATAATAGGCCCACTACCTCTCCGAAACAAAAGTTTCTTAAAAACAATGAAACATAAGAAAATATCTATCGATGGTCTAAAATGAGGTTACAATAACAAACAAATGCCAGTTTCCCTGCGTAATCTATGTTAACAGTGACGCGCAGTAAAAGTTTAGGACGAAGGCGGGAAACAAGTGTAGAAGTAACGGTTAGCTAATATTTAATTAACAAGAGGCCCATGGGCCTTAAATTAGTTACGTAATTTACCAGCCATCTGATGTCTTTTGTTCACGAAATAGGAACATACATCTAATAGGTCTACAAACAATTTGTCATTAAGCTTCGTGCATATTTACTCACATTACTGTGTTTACAAGGTTCAATAATTATCATTGCAAAGGGCAATAACTCTGTAAATGATTGTTGAATCACCCGTAAATTACTGTCGAATCAGTCTGATTTCCGAACTCGTCCGAGATCTTTCTAATGTTCATCTACATACAAAGTTTCATTAAGATTGGTTTATATTTACAAAGTTATCGCTTTCACAAGGTCCAAGGATAATTATTAGTGCAAAGGGCAATAACTCCGTAATTTACTATCAAATCACACTGACATTCGAACTCGTCCGATATCTTTCCAATATTAGTCTACAAACAAAGTTTCATTAAGCTCGGTTTATATTTACTCAAGTTATCACGTTCACAAGGTCTGTAATAATGACTATTAGTGCAACGGGCAATAACTCCGTAAATTACTGTGGAATCACGCTGATTTTCGAATTCATCCAAGATCTTTCCAATGTTAGTCTACATACAAAGTTTCATTAAGCTCGGTTTATATTTACTCAAGTTATCGTGTTCACAAGGTCCAAGGATAATTATTAGTGCAAAGGGCAATAACTCCGTAACTTACTACCGAATCACGCTGATTTTCGAACTCATCCAAGATCTTTCCAACGTTAGTCCACATACAAAGTTACTAATTACTAATTAAGCACTAATTATTTGTGCAAAGGGCAATAACTCCGCAAATTACAGTTAAATCATGCTGATTTTCGAACTCATCCAAGATCTCTGTAAATTACACTCAAATCACGATGATTTTCAAACTCGTCCTAGATCTTTCCAATGTTACTCTTCATACAAAGTTTCATTTAGATCGGTTTATATTTACTCAAGTTATCGTGTTTACAATGTCTAGTAATTATCATTAGGGCAAAGGACAATAACTCCGTAAATTACCGTCGAATCATGCTGATTTTCAAACTCGTCCGAGATCTTTCCAATGTTAGTCTGCACACAAAGTTACATTAAACGCGGTTTATATTTACTTAAGTTATTACGTTCACAAGGAATTGTTAACGGACGACGGACAACGGACGACGGACTAAAGCTTAAGCCTGCAGGTGTAATACTGGCTGGTCTCGGACTAACACAACCTCGTGACGCCATAGCGTCAACAAAATTACTATTTCCTCGGTAAAAATGTTAACAGTTTTTTTTCAGAAACTAGGCTTGGTGTACTTTAAAAGATAAAAACAACGGAATTTGTGTTGAAAATAAAAGCATTTTTCATGTCTGGATAATTGACTTGTTGTCGCGTTTCTTCGAATTCATATCAAAATATTGTATAATAAAATATCCAGGTATGAGAGAAAAATACTCCTTCATATGTAGATATATATGTATTAAAGGGATATTCTACGCTCGGATCCACAAAATGTTGTGATTGTGTGATCCCTCGGATAAAATATCCCTATTCTTCATATCCACATATGAAAGAGTCTTATGTTCTATCATACATCGTAATTACAATAACTTACCTGTATCCATTGCTAAGTAGAGTCAAAGGTATGGACAACTCTGTGTCGGTCTTATCGCGGATCGGTTCCACCTATACCACGGTTGTACATATACACGTATATATAGACATCGATCATTACGTATTCTCGGTAAAAGGTGTGCCATGGGTAGTCCTGCACACAGTTCTATTCTCGGAAGAGGTAGAAGCCTTCAGTGCCTTTTACTTTCGATTTTCGGTCGTTTTGGTTACGTTTCCTCGGTAAACTTTATACCGTACCCGTGCTATTAGCTGTAAGGTAGGTTTGTGTATCAAATTCTCGGAAGCATTCCAATTTTGAAAAAAAACAAGGTAGTCAATGGCAGAAGTTAAAAAACATTCCTCGGTATGTTGTTTGAGTGTTCTAAAGCCTAATATAGGAAAGATTTTGTAACAAATAAAATCGCGTCAAATCACCTGTTCCATTCAAACTACAATATCGGGACCTATCCACTACCCTGACCATACCGTTCTACTTCTTGTCCTCAGTATACTTAGTGTCATTTTACAGTGTATAATGTTACATAAATCACGCAAGGTTATTCAAATGTACTACTGTATAGATGTAGTACATGCATGTTTGGTATACAGTATACAAATACTTTTAAATAAACCTTTGTTATATAAACACGCTGATAAGTTGATCACTTCATTTGGGTGTTTCGTGTATCATTCAATTTTAACAGCTCTAAGCTATCAAACATGTACATTTTTGTTCTCTACTATCTATTTTTTGTTTTCTTATGAAAATAATGATTTTTTTGACAATAATTTATGTTTAATCGTGCAATAGTCAAGATGGAAAGAGGTATTTTACAAGGAGGGGCCCTCTCCGCAAAAATATATCTTGTTTTTATCCATAACCTATTGATGCATCTATAATCGATTTACCTGCAAATATACCTACGCAGGCAGACGATAAATGTCTTGTTATTACAAATAGTATTGTAAAAAGTGCATTTTTTACTATGTAAATAGCAGTAATTTATGTGTATTGATATTATTAATGACAATATTCATTGTCAAGAGTGCATAAGAGTCTTGGATTCTAGAGTTATAGTTTGTATTTTTAATACTAAGTTGAGATACTCTGATACTGTGATAAGTGAGCTGTCACTATAGACAGTACAGTGTTAGATGTAAAACGAGCATGCTTGCTCATTATTGTTTACTAAAGAGTTTTTCACGTGTTTTATTATCATTGTTCATATGTTTTCACCTTTAAAGTCTGGTTTAACTGTAAGTCCAGTGTATGAGTCGTCTAAAACGAGCGAGAAAGCTAATATTTTGCCAGAGAGTGTGCACGTTGCGTGAAAGTATGGGAGCCGCCATTTTGTGCACAGTAGCAGTGCACAGTAGCGACCTCTCGTGACCTATTGAACTGCCTCGGGGTCATTTGAGTGTGAGTGTGTATCCAATGTGTATTGGAGTATTGGAATGTGGGATCGTTGGATGTATGGGGTGTATTGGAAATATTGGATTCGGATCGGAGAGAGAATGACGGTACGAAAGAGTTGTGAGAGCGGTTAATATAAAATATAGATATGTAATAGTTTATTTAAAGGATTTAGGCCACGATTTTTGTTTGTTGTAAAAATACAAACAAAACATATTACAAAGTTATGTAAAAAGCAAATTGGCTCTTCTCCGACATTCCTATACGCGCTTTCAGCTATTTCAAAGCAGTCAGGGATGCCGCGAGGCTTGGCCTAATATTTTAATGAGCTGAGCGGTCACGTGACAATATGACGTCACAAGTGCAAACTCTCACAACACGGCCCGCCTACTTCTACTGTGTACAAGTTCCGTAGCGTTTGACAGCTTACTTCAGTATCTCCCAACAGCTTTTTTACAACATGGAAACCGATGACAACGAAATTCCCGATGTCAACAACGTTTTCAAGATCGAACCATACCAGTTTGAACCACTGAGAGCGGAGAAAAGCTGCGATGATAGACAGAATTCGGATTCAGAGGACTCTGACATTGACGACGAGGAAGCCATCCAAGTAGAACAGCGACTTCACAACACTGCATGGTTAGTTTACGACATTGGTTGAGAAATAAAGAATTTTCTTGTGAGAGATTCTTCTGGAATATATTCAGGATAATCGAACTTGATAAAATCGTTTGAAAATATCACAATTGTTATAAATTTTTTCAATCGGCCGATGTTGTCAAATTACATAGATCTGGTCGGACGATCTTGTCAAAACACACATTTTCAATGATGTTAATTTTTGTTTTTCATCGAACGATCTTGTCGACTCAAGACGCACATTATCCTTTGATCTATCATCTGGTTTATTCGTTTATTTATTTTAAATCTAACAAAGTTCCGTGGTCTTCGAATGTAAGACAGCTAATTATTTGTTATGCTTTCACGATATGTAAAGCTTAGGTGTACACTACACTTCAGAGATCACGCCGGTGTCAACAGAGACGTTCCCTTTGGTTTATCACCATCCGTCAATAGTGACGATTTTAGGTGAGGTTATATCACATATGATATATACAAGTGTCTGGTGTCAATTAACCTACCTGACAGGGTAACAGGTGCTTATTGTCAAACCATTGTTCCCTTTTTATGTATTGTTTCTAATAATGACCTATAGATTTCACATATATGGTATATATATATATACAGTATGTATTCACATTTTGTGTGGCTGTGAATTGGCCAAAAAAATGTACGTTTGTTTAGGGTCCTCCGACCCTACCTAGATGTTACCTCCCCTATCCTAAACTATTTATTGACAAAAATAAAATTTAAAAAATCAAAAGTTTTCCTCAAGTTTCCGTTCTTTTAATTAGTTTTGCCATGATAAATCTGCATATATGCAGGTTACATATATCTGCAAAAAGCTTTATTGAACATAATGATCGAGTATGTGTACCAAATGTCATTGATCCATTTGTGAAGTGGATGTCAGAAAAGTGTAATAAAATATTTAAAAAAAATCACCTACCAGTATATGTACTTTCCTTCTCTATTTTTTTGACTTCATGTGACCTTAAACATTTTTTTCTTGGCCAAATCACTTGTTCTGGATACTTGTTCTGGATACCAATTTTACCTGAGGGTGAGTGCTTATGTGTATGGCAGGCCCTTGTAGTACTACATGTAGGCCCTCATTATAGTTACTGAAAACTGTATCACATCAACCAACCCCCTCTTGACTCGTATTTGTTAAAATCAATATAAATTGACATTATCAGATAATAAAACTAAGACAGCATCTGTATTTCTGCACTGATTTCGTTTTTATTTTCAACAAGATAACTGGCATTTCAACAAGTTTTATTATTTAACACTAAACAGATATCACATCAGTCACTCTCTTCTTCCTATATAGATTCTAATGTTGTAAGAAAATAAGTGAAAAAATGTCATAAATAAATATAGAAATTGAATGATCAAATCTAACCTGGCATAAATTTGTCCTTATTGAAAATCAACATACATAAATACATTACATTCATACATTACACACATACATACACACACAAAAACATACATACATACCATACATTACATTCACACCATACATACATTACATACATACATACCATACATTACATACATACATACCATACATTACATACATACCATACATTACATACATACAATACATACATACATACATACATACATCACCACAAGTTATGAGTCTTTAGTGTTTAAAATAAAGATATAGTTTTGATCATCGTGGAAAAAAAGTAAAACGCATGACTGTACCAAGCAAACCCGTCATTGCCTTATACCATAACAGAAACCAAGTTACCATTTCTGCCATGTTGTCACATACATCACAGCCGGCTTAGGTTATGGGAACCATAGATTGTCATACTTTTTTATCCAAACTTTACCAGGATATATGAGATTGATAAAATTTAAAAAGAAATATGAATCTTGCTTTACATGTAAAAATAAACAATTGTCAAATTTCTTCCATCAACCTGTCTCTTGTAAAATGAATATGCTCTTGCAAGATACCCTATTTATTCTTTTTAGGTGTGAATGTGGCAATTGTTCATCCATGACAACAATGGAGGAGTGTGTTTGCTGTGCTGAGATAGATTTAGTACACTACAAAACAGAAACAGCAGATCAGGAGATCCACTGCATCATTGAGCATGAATCCTTCATTGCAAACTGCCTGAACAGACATGTCTTGCACGTCTGCATGTATGAGTATCTAGAAAATGTGGGTCCATTTGATGACAATGACCCCATTCATGAGCAAGTAGTTTCAAATATTTTAGGATTCTGATGCAAACTGCAATTGTTTTGTTGAAAAATAAAAGGCTTAATCAAAACCTGTTAATTCATCAACTTCACCAATCTGATTAAAACACAGATCCTTATAACCATACGGTTCAACAGAGGATCTGACACTATCCCATAAGGGGTCACGTTCAGATGACCTTTATACCACGTGTGTTTCAGAGCAAATGCAGTTTCTACACCTTACAACATCAATTGAAAACGTCTTTTCTCCCCAGTATACATATACAATTAGCTTTGTTGTGCACTTCGGGCGAGATGACTACATACACGAAAATAATTTGGACAGTGTTTTTTAAACTATTTCGTCCCCAGTCAAGATTCTGGCAGTGCCAACTTGATCGGCCATTTCAAAAGGTCATCTTGACGTGACCCCTAAAGGTATGTTCTCAGATCCTCTTATCCAACGTAGTGATAATAAGGATCTGTATTTTAATCAGATTGCAACTTCACTAACCTTCAGGGTAGTCTAATAATGAAACCATATAAAAAAAATACACAGCTGCTACATTTAACACATTTTGTTAACAAAATAAGAAAACCATGTTTTATATAAACCTTATCTCATGATCAGCCTATTCATACCATTATACCAGATAATCATAGAATTATCAGTATATGGTCCTTGTCCATACTGTTGTATAGTATCTGTGACAAAAGCAACCACAGTTTTAGTATAAACTTATTACATTACAGGATATACCGTCATATTGCCTACAGGAGATTTGTACGCTGGATATGGCATCGTTTAGGACGCCACAATAGGAAGATTTTGCCTTCTTGTGTGGTACAGAAAATCAGAGAGACATTTCCATCAGAACAGTACTGTGGATTTCGATATCCTCGTGTGTAGTTTCTGCAAACTATTTGGAACGGTTAGTTAGTGCATGATGGTGAAACAGATGTGTTAAGAAAACGAGATCGGTGGTGTTGAATTAGTTCCTCCTTCTCAAATCGCTCGAACGTTGAGGCCAGGGTGGGAGGGTTGTACATATTCAGAAGTCTGATGTTGCTGCCTGCAGTTTTATATGTTGGACATTCTGTAGTTCTTCTGTCCACGACAGCTTGTTGAATATGTGAAACATAACCTGAGAAATAAATTATTTGATAATTAAATTTGTTTGACTGTAGAAGGTCACTCCCATATACATGTATACAGTTGTTGAGTTTTATATGATAAACATTTTATGTTCGGTTAACATAGTGAATTAGAACATATTTGTATTTATGTCTGTCTATACCCTACAGCAGATGAAAAAAATTATGCATTTTAATTTTTTAAAACTTTTTTGTGTTTTAGTTTTGGGTACTGGTTGTCTTAGCAACCACTTGATCCACATTCCTAAATTTGTAAATTGAATTTTGAGATAAATAAAGATATCTCGCACACCTGGATAAAATACAATTATAATTACCAAATGTTGGTGGAGGTTTGCACGGTTTCACTACTGCAACTGTTCCCTTTTTCGCTTTTGGATAGCAAGTAGCAAACTGCAACTGGCCATCCTTTGTAGTTGCCTGGGGTCTGTTGCTGTTTTCATTGTAGTGAAGAGCAGCTACACTGTTTCTGAAAAGTATATATAATAATGTAAAAACATTTTTCAAATTAATATCAGCTTATATGTTAAGTAGATCGGGTACTGACACTTTTAATTTTCTTTCCCATATCACTCAAGATACAGTTCAATGAGATATAGGTGTGTATAATTATAATTGATGGTTAAGATTAGTGGTAAAAAATGTACAAGTATAATTGAGAACTTTGGCTCCTTGAAGGTAATGATTCCACTTAAAATTAAGCGATATAATACTATTAAATTTTAAGTACATGTGCCAAAATACCAACTCGATCACCAAGTAATTTGACCCTATATGAAGGTGGGTCCCATAAAAATACTACATACCTTGCATTCATGGCTGCATACTGGAAATGTGTGCTCTTGGGTGCAAAATGGTTCACTATAGAATGAAACACTTCTAAGACGTAGGTTTGATGGACTGGTGACAGCTTTGGTATGTCCTTCATCAGAAATTTGCTGGTGACCACTTCATTCAAGAGTTTGAATGGAACTGATCCTGTAGCAAAAAAAAAAATTCTTAAATTTTGCCGACCAGAAACATAAATTAATTAAACAATTCTATTGATTTGTATTTCATGGACAACACTATTACATGAACAAAATATTGCAAGTACAAAATGAGAAGTGAAGCAGCTTTGTTGGTCATAGTTTAGGACAGATAAACTGAAAAGTTACCAGGTGTTTGTCTTTCAATTAAGATAGCATTGAAAATAAACCAATGATTACAATTAATAATGACTGAAAATGGCTGCCTTTTATTTGCTTGGAAGCACAGGGATATGAATAATCTTGTGGTATGATAAACTTATCCAGAAATAATTAAAAGGAAACTCATGTCCCTGTGTTTGGAAAATTAGATACGTTTTGAAAAATTACCTTCTTTGAGCCATGCTCGGTCCTCGGTTAGTTCCCCATGTTCACATGCTGGATACCTCTGTGAATGTCCAACATGCTTGTTTCTGATGTGGTTCATCAAGGATAACCATTTGGCGGACACCAACTCACCATCGCCATCACAGGAAGCTGACACCCAGTGCATGTGGTTTACAATGGCTTTGATCCAAGGCCGGATTTCCTGTCCACGTTTTTTCTTAGCCATAGCTTCCAGCTTCTTTGATATACCTATGATATACACCTTCATTATAAGAACTTTTGACATAACATCAACTCAATTTCTTCAAAAAAAACCCAACATGTTTGTTAACCAACAAAAAAAAAATGAAATTTTAAATTTTAAAGAGAAAATAGAAATTCACAACACATTTCAATTATGTACACATAAACTATAAAATCATCAACACACCATACACTCTATATGCCATTAATATACAATGTATGGATCTTATATTGAGAATAATGTCATACAATTACATGGATATAATATGTATGCATATTTATGAATGATACATTCACTGACAAGTATATATAGAGTAGACTATGTAGTTTACAAAAACATTTACCTTTTGCCACATGCCACACATCAAAGTAGTGTCTTATGTCGCTGTGCTCTTCCCTCATGAATTTCTTTACCATGCTGTGACGATCAGTCACCAGTGCCTTCACAGTGACATGCCTGTCAAGACATGCCAGACCTCTCTTGAGACCCTCTAACTCCATATGGGTAGAACTTGCAACTTCATTACACTGCAATTAAGACAAAGCAAGAAAACAAATTAATAAACATGTATGTAAAGTACCTTT
>SAYR01027799.1:0-11172 GCA_004382745.1 Argopecten irradians irradians | reverse complement strand
CATCCCTACACTCCCATTTCCTGACAGTCATTTGGTCAGATGTTTGTTTTTATTGTCCATCCCTACACTCCCATTACCTGACTGTCATTGGTCAGATGTTTGTTTTTATTGTCCATCCCTACACTCCCATTACCTGACAGTCATTTGGTCAGATGTTTGTTTTTATTGTCCATCCCTACACTCCCATTACCTGACAGTCATTTGATCAGATGTTTGTTTTTATTGTCCATCCCTACACTCCCATTTCCTGACAGTCATTTGGTCAGATGTTTGTTTTTATTGTCCATCCCTACACTCCCATTACCTGAGTCATTTGGTCAGATGTTTGTTTTTATTGTTCATCCCTACACTCCCTTTACCTGACAGTCATTTGGTCAGATGTTTGTTTTTATTGTCCATCCCTACACTCCCATTAGATGACAGTCAACTGGTCAGATGTTTGTTTTTATTGTCAATCCCTACACTCCCATTACCTGAGTCATTTGGTCAGATGTTTGATTTTATTGTCCATCCCTACACTCCCATTACCTGAGTGATTTGGTCAGATGTTTATTTTATTGTCCATCCCTACACTCCCATTACCTGACAGTCATTTGGTCAGATGTTTGTTTTTATTGTCCATCCCTACACTCCCATTACCTGACAGTCATTTGGTCAGATGTTTGTTTTTATTGTTCATCCCTACACTCCCATTACCTGGGAGTCATTTGGTCAGATGTTTATTTTATTGTCCATCCGTACACTCCCATTACCTGACAGTCATTTGGTCAGATGTTTGTTTTTATTGTCCATCCCTACACTCCCATTACCTGACAGTCATTTGGTCAGATGTTTGTTTTTATTGTCCATCCCTACACTCCCTTTACCTGACAGTCATTTGGTCAGATGTTTGTTTTTATTGTCCATCCCTACACTCCCATTACTTGACAGTCATTTGGTCAGATGTTTGTTTTTATTGTCCATCCCTACACTCCCATTACCTGAGTCATTTGGTCAGATGTTTGTTTTTATTGTCCATCCCTACATTCCAATTACCTGAGAGTCATTTAGTCAGATGTTTGTTTTTATTGTCCATCCCTACACTCCCATTACCTGATAGTCATTTGGTCAGATGTTTGTTTTTATTGTCTATTGTTCCATTATGACCTACACTCCTCATTACTTGACAGTCATCTCTGGTCAGATGTTTTGTTTTTTTATGTGTTCATGGATTTGTCCCTACACTACCCTTATTACCTGACTACAGTCATTTGGTACAGATGTTTTTGTTTTATTGTTCATGACCCTACACTCCCTTTACTTGACCAGTCATTATGTCAGATGTTTTGTTTTTTAATTGTTCCTATCCCCTACACTCCCATTACTTAAGATCTCACGATGTTGGAATATCAGTTAAACCATGAAGTGATTGTGTATTGTTTTTATGTCCATCGACTTTATTTTTTTTAAAAATTGCTGTGGAGAGATTGGGTTCGAGATTATCGCGGCACTCCTACAAGGAGCTATATTCGAATATGTAAGCCGCTTATACACAGGAATGGATACACGGTGGTCAATTTTTGGTCAGCATGCAGCAGAAATTGAGTGTATGGTTTGTTGATTAATCTAGATGCCGCTAAGCATTGCTCAAAAAAGTTTTATATGATATACTATCATCCCATAACACCCAACCCTATCATACGCTTATTTGAGTCATTTTGGGTCAGATGTTTGCTTTTTATTGTTTTCATTGCCCTACACTCCTTTACCTCTGACAGTCATTTGGTCAGGTATGTTTTGGTTTTTTATTGTCCATCCCCATACAAGTCTCCCATTAGATGAACAGTCACTGGTCCAGTATGTTTTGTTTTTTTTTATTGTCAATGCACCTACACTTTCCCATTTACCTGAAGTCAGTTTTGGTCAGTATTTTGATTTATTGTCCATCCCTACACTCCCATTACCTGACATGTCATATTGGTCATTGATGTTTGTTTTTATTGTTTCATCCCTACAGCTCCCATTACTTGACAGTCATTTGGGTCAGATGTTTTGGTTTTTTTAATGTCCATCCCTAACTCCCATTTACCTGTGACAGTCATTTGATCAAATGTTTTGTTTTTTATGTCCATCTCCCTACACTCCTTTACCTTTGAAGTCATTTGTCAGTGTTTTGTTTTTATTGTCATCCGTACAGCTCCCATTACCTGACAGTCATATTGGTCAGATGTTTGTTTTGTATTGTCCCATACGTTCTACACTCCCATTACCTGAGTCCATTTGGTCAGATGTTTTGTTTTTATTGTCATCCTTCCCTACACTCCCCATTACCTGAGAGTCATTTGGTCAGATGTTTGTTTTTAATTGTCCATCGCTACATTCCCTGTTTACTGTGAGTCATATTTGGTCATTATTGTTTTGTTTTTTTATTGTCCATCCCACACTCCATTACCGTGACATGTCCATATTGGTCAGATGTTTGTTCTTTTATTGTCCATTACCTCTTACACTTCCCATTTTCTGAGAGTCATTTGGTCCCTATGTTTTGTTTTTTATTGCCATACCTACCTCACCATTACCTGACAGTGCATTTGGTCGAGATGTTTTGTTTTTATGGTCCATCCCTACACCATCCCATTAACCTGACAGTCCATTTGGTCAGATGTTTGTTTTTTTATTGTCCATTGACCTACAGTCCCATTACCTGACAATCCATTTGGTCAGTATGTTTGGTTTTTTATTGTTCATCCCTACATCTCACATTTACCTTGACAGTCATTTGTCAGATGTTTGTTTTTACTGTCCATTGCCCTACACTTCGCCATTTCCCTGAACAGTTCATTTTGTCAGATGTTTGTTTTTATTGTCCATACTCCGTACGCTCCCCATTAGCCTGACAGTCATTTGGTCAGATGATTGTTTTTATTGGTCCATTACCCTACAACCTCCCATTACCTGACAGTCCATTTTATGGTCAGCTGTTTGTTTTTATTGTCCATCCAAGCCCTACATCCCATTTCCTGACAAAGTCATTTGGGTTCAGGGGATGTTTGGTTTTTTATTGTCCATCCCTAACTCCCATTACCTACTGCATTGCGTCAGAATGTTTGTTTTTATTTGTCCATCCCTACACTCCTATTACCTGAGTCATGTTGGTCAGATGTTTTGTTTTTTTGTCCAATCCCTAACTCCCAATATCCCTGAGAGTCATTTAGTCAGATGTTGTTTTTATTGGTCCATCCCTTACACGTCCCATTTCCTGACAGTCATATTGGTACAGATTTTGTTTTTAATTGTCCCATCCCTACACCCCATTCACCTGACAGTCATTTGGTCAGATGTTTGTTTTTATTGTCCTATCCCTACCCAAGCTCACAACGAGTCGCTAATTACCTGACAAGTCATTTTGGTCAGGATGTTTGTTTTAATTGTTCATTCCCTACACTCCCATTACTTGAGGAGTTTTTGGTCAGATGTTTATTTTATTGTCCATCCTACACTCCCATTTCCTGACAGTCATTTAGGTTCAGATGTTTGTTATATGTCGCATCCCTACACCCCATTACCTGACAGTCACTTTGGTCAGTGTTTATTTTATGTTTCATTCCCTACACTTCCATTTGCTTGACAGTCATTTGGTCAATGTTTGTTTTTTATTGTCCCATCCTACATCCCATTAACCTGAGTCATTTGGTCAGATGTTTTTTTATTGTCCCATCCCTACACTCCCATTTACCTGAGTCATTTAGTCAGAGTTGTTTGTTTATTGTCCATCCTACAAACTCCATTTACCTTGACAGTCATATGGTCAGATGTTTGGTTTTAAGTTTCATCCCTACCACTGCCCTTACCTGAGATCATTTGGTCAGATGTTTTCTTATTGTCCATGCGCCGTAACACTCCCATACCTGGGTAGTACATTTTGTCAGATGTTGTTATTTATGTCCATCCCTACACTCCAGTTTCCTGAACGTCATTTGTTCAGATGTTTAGTTTTTATCTGTCCATCTTACACTTCCATTACCTTGACTAGTGGATTTTGGTCGATGTTTATGTTTATTGTCCATCCCACAACTTCCCATTACCTGACGTCATTTGGTCAGCATGTTTTGTTTATTGTTCTCATCCTTACACTGCCCAGACCTGACAGTCATTTGTCAGATGTTTTTTATTGTCCATTCCCTACACTCCCATTACCTGAGTTCATTTGGTTCAGATGTTTGATTTTTAATTGTCCATCCCTGACCACTCCCTTTTACCTGACAGTCATTTGGTCAGATTGTTTATGTTCCTTCCTAACTCAGTCATTTGGGTTCAGATGGTTGTTTTGTATGCTCCCTCCCTTACGTGTCATTCGGTCAATTTTCTGATCTGTCCTACACTCCCTTTACCTGACAGTCATTTGTCAGATGTTTGTTATTATTGTCCATATCCATACAACTCCCATTTACCTGACAGTCATTTGGTCAGATGTTTTGTTTTTATTGTCCATCCCCTACCACTCCCATTACCGACAGTCATTTGGTCAGATGTTTGTTTTATTTCCATCCCTACAACTCCCTTACCTGACAGTCATTCTGGTCAGAATGTTTGTTTTTGATTGGTCCATCCCTTAGCACTCCCATTACCTGAGTCAATTTGGTCAGATGTTTGTTTTTATTGTCCATCCTCCCACTCCCATTACCTGAGAGTCATTTGGTCAGATGTTTGTTTTTATTGTCCTCCCTACACTCCCATTACCTGAGTCTTTGGTCAGATGTTTGTTTTTATTGTCCATCCCTACACTCCCTTTACCTGACAGTCATTTGGTCAGAATGTTTGTTTTTATTGTCCATCCTACACTCCCATTACCATGCAAGTTCAAATGTCAGATGTTTGTTTTTATGTCAATCCCTTACACTCCCATTTACCTGACAGTCATTTGGTCAGATGTTTGATTTTTTGTCCATCCCTACACTCCCATTACCATGACAGTCATGTTTGGTCAGATGTTTTGTTTTTATGTCCGTCCCTACACTCCCATTACCTGACAGTTTTGTCAGATGTTTGTTTTTATTGTCCATCCTCCAACTCCCATTACCTGACAGTCATTTGGGTCCAAGGTTTGTTTTTATTGTCCATTTCCTACACTCCCATTACTCTGACAGTCATTTGGTCAGATGTTTGTTTTTATTGTCCATCCCTACACCCATTACCTGACAGTCATTTGGTCAATGTTTGTTTTTATTGTCATCCCCTACACTCCCATTACCTGGACAGTCATTTGGTCAGATGTTTGTTTTTTTGTTCATTCCCTACAGTCTCCATTACCTGACAGTCATTTTGTCAGATGTTTGTTTTTATTGTCCATTCCCTACACTCCCATTTACCTGACAGTCATTTGGTCAGATGTTGTTTTTTAATTGTCCATCCCTACACTCCCATTACCTGACAGTCATTTGGGTCAGATGTTGTTTTTATTGTATCGTCCTCGACACCTCCTCATTACCTGACAGTCATTTGGTCAGATGTTTGTTTTTATTGTCCACCCTACACTCCCATTACCTGACAGTCATTTGGTCAGATGTTTGGTTTTTATTGTCCATCCCTACACTCCCATTCCTGACAGTCATTTGGTCAGAATGTTTGTTTTTATTGTCCCATACCTTACACTCCCATTACCTGACAGTCATTTGGTCAGATGTTTGTATTTATTGTTCATTACCCTACACTCCCATTACCTGAGCAGTCATTTGGTCAGATGTTTGTTTTTTATTGTCCCATCCCTAACCTCCCATTTCCTGACAGTCATTTGGTCAGATGTTTGTTTTATTGTCCATCCTACACTCCCATTACTGACAGTCATTTTGGTCAGATGTTTTGTTTTTATTGTCCATCCCTAACACTCCCATTTACCTGACAGTCATTTGGTCAGATGTTTGTTTTTATTGTACCCTACACCCCATTTCCTCGACAGTCATTTGGTCAGATGTTTTGTTTTTATTGTTCATCCCTACAACTCCATTACCTGACAGTCATTGGTCCACATGTTTGTTTTTATTGTCATCCCTTACACTCCCATTACCTGACAGTCATTTGGTCAGATGTTTGTTTTATGTTCCATCGCCCTACACTCCCATTACCTGACAGTCATTTGTCAGATGTTTGTTTTTATTGTCATCCCCTACACTCCCATTACCTGAACATCATTGGTCAGATGTTTGTTTTATTGTCCATCCTACACTCCCATTTCCTTGACAGTCATTTGGTCGATGTTTGTTTTTTATTGTCCATCCCTACCTCCCATTACCTGACAGTCATTGTCAGAATGTTTGTTTTTATTGTCCATTGCCCTACCTTCCCATTACCTGACAGTCATTTGTCAGATGTTTGTTTTTATTGTCCATACCCTACACTCCCATTACCTGACAGTCATTTGGTCAGATGTTTGTTTTTATTGTTCCATCCCTACACTCCCATTACCTGACAGTCCATTTGGTCAAGATGTTTTGTTTTTATTGTCCATCCCTACACTCCCTTTCCTGACAGTCATTTGGTCAGATGTTTGTTTTTATTGTCCATCCCTACGTCCCATTACCTGACCAGTCATTTGGTCAGATGTTTGTTTTTATTGTCCATCCCACACTCCATTACCTGCAGTCATTTGGTCAGATGTTTGGTTTTATTGTCCCATGCCCTACACCCCATTACCCTGACAGTCATTTGGTCAAGTTTTGTTTTTATTGTCCATCCCTACACTCCATTACCTGACAGTCATTTGGTCAGATGTTTGTTTTTTTGTCCATACCCTACACTTCCCATTACCTGAACGTCATTTGGTCAAGATGTTTGTTTTTATTGTTCATCCCTACACTCCCATTACCTGACAGTCATTTGGTCAGATGTTTGTTTTTATTGTCCATATCCCTAACCTCCCTTTACCTGACAGTCCATTTGGTCAGATGTTTGTTTTTATTGTCCATCCCTACGCTCCATTACCTGACAGTCATTTGGTCAGATGTTTGTTTTTATTGTCCATCCCTACACTCCCATTACCTGACAGTCATTTGGTCAGATGTTTTTGTTTTATTGTCCATCCTACACTCCATTATCCTGACAGTCGATTTGCTCAGTGTTTTGTTTTTATTGTCCATCCCTACACTCCCATTACCTGACGTCATTGGTCAGATGTTTGTTTTTATTGTCCATCCCTACACTCCCATTACCTGACAAGTCATTTGGTCAGATGTTTTTTTTATTGTCCATTCCTATCACTCCCTTCACTGACAGCCATTGTCAAAAGATGTTTGTTTTTATTGTCCATCCCTACACTCACCATTCCTGACAGTCATTTTGGTCAGATGTTTGTTTTTTATTGTCCATCCCCTACACTTCCCATTACTGACAGTCATTTTGGTCAGATGTTTGTTTTTTATTGTTCATTCCTACACTCCCATTACCTGAACAGCATTTGGTCAGATGTTTGTTTTATTGTTCATCCCTACACTCCCATTAACCTGGCAGTCATTTGGTCAGATGTTTTTTTATTGTCCATCCTCACTACCCATTACCTAAGTCATTTGGTCAGAATGTTTGTTTTTATTGTCCATCCCTACACTCCCATTACCTGACAGTCATTTGGTCAGATGTTTTTTTATTTGTCCATCCCTACACTCCCATTACCTGACCGTCATTTGGTCAGATGTTTTGTTTTTATTGTCCATCCCTACACTCACATTACCTGAAGTCAATTTGATCAGATGTTTGTTTTTATTGTCCATTCCCTACACTCCCATTTACCTGACAGTCATTTGGTCAGATGTTTGTTTTTATTGTCCATCCCTACACTCCCATTACCTGAAGTCATTTTGGTCAGATTTTGTTTTTATTGTTCACTCTACACTCCCATTACCTGGAGTCATTTGGTCAGATGTTTTTTTTTATGTCCATCCGTACACTCCATTACCTGACAGTCATTTGGTCAGATGTTTGTTTTTATTGTCCATCCCTACACTCCCATTACCTGACAGTCATTTGGTCAGATGTTTGTTTTTATTGTCCATCCCTACACTCCCATTACCTGAGTCATTTGGTCAGATGTTTGTTTTTATTGTCCATCCCTACACTCCAATTACCTGAGAGTCCATTCGTCAGATGTTTGTTTTTATTGTCCATCCCTACACTCCCATTACCTGACAGTCATTTGGTCAGATGTTTGTTTTTATTGTCCATCCCTACACTCCCATTACCTGAGTCATTTGGTCAGATGTTTGTTTTTATTGTCCATCCCTACACTCCCATTACTGACAGTCATTTGGTCAGGATGTTTGTTTTTATTGTCCATCCCTACACTCCATTACCTGACAGTCATTTGGTCAGATGTTTTTTTTATTGTCCATTCCCTACACTCCCTTTACCTGAACAGTCAATTTGGTCAGACTGTTGTTTTTATTGTCTCACCCTACACTCCCCTTTACCTGACAGTCATTTGGTCAGATGTTTGTTTTTATTGTCCATCCCTACACTCCATTACTGACAGTCATTTGGTCCAGATGTTTGTTTTATTGTCCATCCCTACACTTCCCATTACCTGACAGTCATTTGTCAGATGTTTGTTTTTATTGTTCATCCCTACACTCCCCTTACCTGACATCCATTTGGTCAGATGTTTGTTTTATTTGTCCATCCCTTACACTGTCCATTACCTGAGTCCATTTGGGGTCAGATGTTTGTTTTTATTGTCCATCCCTACACTCCCATTACCTGACAGTCATTTGGTCAGATGTTTGTTTTTATTGTCCATCCCTACACTCCCATTACCTGAGTCATTTGGTCAGATGTTTGTTTTTATTGTCCATCCCCTACACTCTTTACCTGACAGTCATTTGTCAGATGTTTTGTTTTTAATTCCATCCCTACACTCCCATTACCTGACAGTCACATTTGGTCAGATGTTTGTTTTTATTTGTCCATCCCTACACTCCCATTACCTGAGTCATTTTGGTCAGATGTTTTGTTTTATTGTTCCATCCCTACACTCCCTTACCTAGTCAGTTTGTCAGATGTTTGTTTTTATTGTCCATCCCTACACTCCCATTACCTGAGTCATTTGGTCAGATGTTGGTTTTATTGTCCATCCTACACTCCCATTACCTGACAGTCATTTGGTCAGATGTTTGTTTTTATTGTCCATCCTACACTCCCTTTACCTGACAAGTCATTTGGTCAGATGTTTGTTTTTATTGTCATCCCTACACTCCCATTACCTGAGTCATTTGGTCAGATGTTTGATTTTATTGTCAATCCCTACACTCCCATTACCTGAGTCATTTGGTCAGATGTTTGTTTTTATTGTCCATCCCTACACTCCCATTACCTGAGTCATTTGGTCAGATGTTTGTTTTTATTGTCCCATCCTACACTCCCATTTCCTGAGGTCATTTGGTCAGATGTTTTGTTTTTATTGTCCATCCCTACACTCCTTTACCGTGAACAGTCATTTGGTCAGATGTTTTGTTTTTATTGTCCATCCCTTACACTTCCCTTTTACCTGACAGTCATTTGGGTCAGATGTTTTTTTTTATTGTTCATCCCTACACTCCCATTACCTGACAGTCCATTTGGGTCAGATGTTTGTTTTTATTGTCCAGCCCTAACACTCCCATTACCTGACAGTCATTTGATCAGATGTTTGTTTTTTATTGTCCATTACCTCCCAACCTTCCCCCTTAACCCTCTGAACCAGTCATTTGGTCAGATGTTTGTTTTTATTGTCCATCCCTACACTCCCATTCCTGACCGTCATTTGGTCAGATGTTTTTGTTTTTATTGTCCCATGCCTACACTCCCATTACTGACAGTCATTTGTCAGATGTTTGTTTTTATTGTCCATCCCTACACTCCCAATTATCCTGACAGTCATTTGGTCAGATGTTTTGTTTTTATTGTCCATCCCTACACTCCCATTACCTGAGTCATTTGGTCCGATGTTTGTTTCTATTGTCATCCCTACACTTCCCTTACCTGACAGTCATTTGGTCAGATGTTTTGTTTTTATTGTCCATCCTACACTCCCATTATCCTGAGTCATTTGGTCAGATGTTTGTTTTTATTGTCCATCCCCTACACTCCCATTACCTGACAGTCATTTGGTCAGATGTTTGTTTTAATTGTCCATCCCTACACTTCCTTTACTGACAGTCATTTGGTTCAGATGTTTGTTTTTATTGTTCACATCCCTACACTCCCATTACCTGACAGTCATTTGGTCAGAATGTTTGTTTTTATTGTCCATTCCCTACACTCCATTACCTGACAGTCATTTGGTCAGATGTTTGTTTTTATTGTCCACCCTACACTCCCATTACCTGACAGTCAATTGGTCAGATGTTTGTTTTATTGTCCATCTCACCCTACCCCCATTACCTGAGTCATTTGGTCAGATGTTTGTTTTTATTGTCCATTCCTACACTCCCTTCCTGACAGTCACTTTGGTCAGATGTTCTGTTTTTTAGTTGTTCATTTCCCTACACTCCCATTACCTGACAGTCATTGGTCAGATGTTTGTTTTTATTGTCCATCCCTACACTCCCATTACCTGACAGTCATTGGTCAGATGTTTGTTTTATTGTCCATCCCTACACTCCCCTTACCTGACAGTCATTTGGTCAGATGTTTGTTTTTATTGGTCCATCCCTACACTCCCATTTACCTGACAGGCATTTGGTTCTAGATGTTTGTTTTTATTGTTCATTCCTACACTCCCATTACTTGACAGTTCATTTGGTCAAGATGTTTTTGTTTTTATTGTCCATGCCATACACCCATCCTAACCTGACAGTCCATTTTGGTCAGATGTTTGTTTTTATTGCATCCTACACTCTCCATTACCTTAGAGTATTTGGTTCAGTTTGTTTGTTTTTATTGTCCATCCCTACACTCCCACCTGAGTTTGCGTAATGTTATGTCCACTATCTTAGACGTCATTTGGTCAGGATGGTTTGTTTTATTGTCCATCCCTACACTCCCATTCCTGACAGTCATTTGGTCAGATGTTTTGATTTTTTGTCATTCCTACACTCCCCATTATCTTATCAGTTATTTGGTCAGTTTGTTTGTTTTATTGTCATCCCTACACCCCAATTACTTGACAGACATATTGGTCAGTAATTTTGTTTTGTTTTGGTCCATTCCATACATTCCCTATTACCTACA
>SAYR01027631.1:0-18632 GCA_004382745.1 Argopecten irradians irradians | reverse complement strand
CTATGGCTTATGTAGCAATTTCATTATACAATCAATATACAATAGGCATTTCTATCAGAGACACTGCAGTTCTTAGTTTTTAAGCCACTACTAGTTTAGAACGCTTGATTCTGATGTCATGATCAGTCAAGTCGCGAATGATATACAGTCAGACTCAGCACTGACAGGAGACTTACAAAAAACAATCAAATCAGACAACAACAACCCTCCAACATCAAACATAACCACTCAGAATAAAACTAATAACCAACGATAGTGGTATCAATGTCTAATAGAGCGTAAAATGCATATAAAACTTACCTTATATGCCTGTTTTGTTGAACAGCAAGGCGGCTTCAACGAACCGGCTCATATCATCATATTGGGTTTCCGGAAATGATGTCCAACATGTACTAGACGCTTCTAGAACCTTCTAGAACCTTCTAGAACATTCCTGTGGAAATCCCTGACAACGTCAAAAATATACCCAACTTCGAGACCACCGCATTGGGGTTTTGTGGCACATATCAAAGATTTGAAGAAACCATTTTATTCAAAAATACATTTTGTACCTCTGTTTTTTCTAATGATAGTTTCTATTCGTCAGCATTTTTATTGAAATTTTGGAGTTGACTTAAACAGAAACTTAAGGCCAAAATACCGATTTTTGGGGTTTTACATCAAAATATCTCGCCATTTTGAATTTTCACAGCTAAGACGATTATCTCAATAGATAGATCACGCCGAGATTAGGCCTACTTACATTCAAAATTTGAGCAAAAAGTATCGTTGGGTTTTCTACTGACCCAAATCGCGAAAATAAGCGGGTTGATAGGTTTATTTAGCCGTGTTATACATTTCGTTCAAGAACGATAACAATGTTATCGCTCTTTTCTCTTCATTTCATACTGACAACGGCGAACCAGTCGTTCCACTCCCTGTATTCTGAGCCCTAAGCAGGAGCAGAAACTACCACTTTTATAAGACTTTGGTGTGTCTCGGCCAGGGGACAGAACGCAGAGCCTTCCTCACAGGGGCGAACGCTCAACTCAAGGCCAAAAGTGAGGCAGTGCCAAGGAGGAATTAGGAAAGATAAAGTCAGTTAGGAAAGAAGAGAAAAGATAAGATCCTAAATTTAGTCGCCTTTTATGATCATGCAATAGGGGCAGCAGGTACAATTCTAACACTCTACCTGCAGGGCAGAGTATTTGATATTGTGTATGTCCCCACCAACACCAACATGATATAGTCTATGTCCCCACAAAATTGTTTTATATTAGAGAGACTATCGTGTATGTCCACATTCCCACGAGGTTATAGTATGTCTGTCTTGTATGCTCGTTAATATGCAGTCAGCTTATGTTCTGTGGAAATATTTTGGCATTTTACGGATTTGACCTAGATTTACATGGCAGGTGTCACCAACAAAACAGAAGACACTCACTCATCTGGAGCACCTGGTTTTGCTCTCCAAGTTACCAATTGTGTCCATACAAATCCACATTTTGAAAACCTTGTGCATTATCATCACAATAATCTTTATAAAGATTTTATTGCAGACATGTTTTAGTGCTGAGGGTAAGGACAGAGAGAAAGAAATACTAAGGGACACCAAAGTATTTCCTTTTATCAGGACATTTAATTTAATTTAATTTAATGACATTTAATGACAGATTTCTGGTACAAGATAATATATCCTCTACACCAGACTCAAATTCTGTACATACTTTATGAGTACAGTTATTGATTGTAACACTACCTCAGGTTGTCAATTAGCCTTGAAATCATAAAATAGATAGATATTTTTCCAATGTCTGTCCAGTTCATTTTTAAAACAATTTAAGTTCTTAGCACAAACAACACTCTCTGGTAAGTTGTTCCACACCGCTGCAGTACGTAGTGAAAAACTGTTTTTTCTCTTTACAGTGTTACGTTGAGGGTATAACAGGACAGTTAGAGAAAATAAAACAAACATAAACATGCTGGATTTTTACTTATTTTTTATTGAAGCTTTCAATGATCAGGCACTGTTTTAAAACATGTGAATAACTCTTAATTTCACTGACTGGAGTTTCTTAAAATACAATCACCTCTTTGGATAAAAGGCTACAAGAAACAGTATTATTTTCCTCCATTGTCTTCATTGGGTAGAACTACCTGAAAGACAATATTTTGGAGTTGGGACAGCAAAAGTAAACAAGAGTCTTATTTCTTTATTGTTCCCAAAATACTACAACGTGCGATGTGGAATAACGTTTAATGTTCTAAGCCTAGTGGTACAGCTGCTGTAGATTCAAAGATTTGTTTTAATATGGATGAAAACGAAAATAATGAATCGCTTCTAGTTTTTGCCTTTTCATAGATGCATTATAATGTTAGACAGAAACTTTTTAAACCCATTGTTTTCCCCTTTTTACCATCAATATCACGGGCATATAACTATTATGGTATCGTGTCCATACTATTGCATAAAGGCGTCAAATTTCTTGAAACATTTAAATATTCATGAGATTTTTAAATAGTCTTCAATACATTAACTCTCGCTTCTACTTTCGATGTAACAAGCCCCTGTGGTCTCGGTCATGTACTATATAGCTATGCACAGACTCGCGCACGCGCTCCAAACAGGTTAGTAACGCGTGCTCGTCGTGCGTTGTAATGTGTAATTTCTTCAGTAAAAATTCCAATCAAACAAAAGGAGCTACGTTGTATACATACGATAATAGATTGTTACGTGTAGCTTCATTTGGTAAAAAAAGTGGTGGCTGGGATCAGATGTTCATGCACACAGGTATGTGGTTTTGATGATATTATTCTTTACATAATTTGTTGGTAGAGTCAAACCGTTAGGCATATTGGTCACTGGTTCGATATCCATAAATGTACAATGTTACACATACTTCAGTCTGGGTTATATGGATATATATCAGGGGCGTAGGAAGCGGGGGGCAGGGGGGGCAAACATGTCTTTTTGCCCCCCCCCCCCATTTTCGCCGAGTGAAATGTTCTAAAAATGCACATTTGAAAGAAAAAAGGGTCCTCCTGCACATTTTTGTACTTCATTTTAGAAAAAATTTCCGCTGCGCGGCACATTTCCTCAAACGTTCAAGCACGTAATGTTCAAACCTTTAATAATGAAATTTCAATACACTCGAACAAGACTAGAAATGTCCATCAAGGGAAAAGTAACTATTTCAAAAAATGCTTCTTAAAAGATTAATTTATTTGTATGTCTTAGCAAGACAATCAATTTATTATTATTTTGAGTTACACAACAGTGTGTCGATGGTGTGAATCCGGTATGTCCAGATCGAGCTGGGTTGCATACTGGTATGACGACACACACAATCTAAAAATGCTATGTTAAGAACGCTTTAAAATAATCAAAATACATTGCAAAACTCATCTCAGCCATTCTACATCGTAAAATTTTCCCGGGGGAGACCACCAAACCCTCCAAACACCAAAATCTCGCGCCTTCGGCGCTCGCAAATTCACCAAAATGCATCGTAAAACTCATCTAAGCCATTCTAAATCGTAATTTTCCCCCGGAGGATACCCCCTGACCCCCAAACACCAAAAGCTCGCGCCTTCGGAGCTCGCAAATTCAACAAAATGCATCGTAAATCTCAACTAAGCCATTCTAAATTATACAATTTTTTTCCGGGGGATACCCCCGGACCCCAAAACACCAAAATCTCGCGCCTTCGGCGCTCGCAAATTCAACTAAATGCATCTTAAAAACTCATCTATGCCATCTAAATCGTACAACTTTTTTCATCCAAATACATCGTAATACTCATCTCAATCAATCTAAATCGTAATCGGGGGGAGGGGGGGGGTAATTTTGAGGAAAATATTGCGAAATATTGAGGACCTTTGCCCCCCCGTTACGTTTCATCTTCCTACGCCACTGTATATACAGATATGCTGTATGACAAGGAGTTACGATCATGGTGGCTACATAATCAGTATTAATTCTAAAATGAGCATTAAAATGATGTGGATACACGAAAGTACCAGAGTCTATGGTGGCTACATATGTGGATACACGGGAGTACCAGAGTCTACATCCTCGATACTCCAGGGCTTCCGATCACTACGATCTCTACACTTATGATTAATAGTCCAGGGGGTGTAGAGATCGTAAGTGATCGGAAGCCCTGGAGTATCGAGGATGCAGAGTCTATGGTGACTACATATGTGGATGGACGGGAGTACCAGAGTCTATGGTGACTACATATGTGGATGGACGGGAGTACCAGAGTCTATGGTGGCTACATATGTGGATGGACGGGAGTACCAGAGGCTTTGGTGGCTACATATGTGGATGGACCGGAAGTACCAGAGTCTTTGGTGGCTACATATGTGGTGGAACGGGAGTACCAGATGTCTATGGGGCTTACATATGTGGATGGACGGGAGTACGAGAGTCTATGGTGGCTACATATGTGGGATGGACGGGAAGTAACCAGAGTCTATGGTGGCTACATATGTGGATGGACGGGAGTACCAGAGTCTATGGTGGCTACATATGTGGATGGACGGGAGTACCAGAGTCTATGGTGGCTACATATGTGGATGGACGGGAGTACCAGAGTCTATGGTGGCTTACATATGTGGATGAGCGGGAGTACCAGAATCTATGGTGGCTACAATATGTGGATGAACGGGAGTACCAGAGTCTATGGTGGCTACATATGTGGATGGACGGGGAGTCCCAGAGTCTTTGGTGGCTACATATGTGGATGGACGGGAGTACCAGAGTCTATGGTGCTACATATTGTGGATGGACGGGAGTACCAGAGTCTATGGTGGCTACATAATGGTGTATGGATTAAATTGCTCCTTACACATTAAACCTTACGTAGACACCAAAACGACGTATCTCACTTATAAATCCTTGGCAGACACAAATGTTTGAGTTTTTGTGTTTGCTGAATTTTTTTTAACTTAAATATTTACTAAAGCCGTCCTCGGTGTTTATATCTTGAAATGTTGACCAACCTTTTGCTGTCATGTTAGCGACATGGTAACTCATATTGCAAGATTCGATCAGAAATTATATAAATCTTCCTATTGGATAAAAGTGGAACTTTCCGTTGCAATCAGTAATCGATCATTTCTTTCAAAGAATTCCTCAAAGATGATTTTTAACACAACAAAAATTGATCGAAGTTCTGTTTAAAAGGTTGAACAATTTCGTCTTCCTTAGATATATGTCTATATACAAATACAATTATTTAAACGACTTTTATCAATTTTCATTTCACAGAATCATCGCATTTTTTGTAACAAAGTTATCCCTCATATACAAGACTATCCCGCATATACGGGAGTGTCCCCAAACCTGTCTAATACTCTATGTTTCTCTAATACCATGTACATTATAAAAGAGATAGAATTAACTTTGGGGATCTGTTATTTGTGGGAGGCACGCGTAAGTGAAAAATATAATTGAATTGAATCAATCACTGTAAATTACAAGATTCATGAAACTTTATTTAGTGTCGCAATACACATGTATGTACAATCACAGGCGTTTGGCTCTATAGACATTTAACGCCTGTGGTACAAATTGTAAAATGCTAACTTTAGCGGCTGTGTAGCACTATATATAGCTATTTCATGGCATACAGTTGTATGCATAATTGTTGAGTAACACATAAGCAAAAGAATAGAAATCAGAAAGAACTTATGTGGACTCACGAAGCCCCATGTTTTAATGATAATCTAAATAATCGTTTGTTTTGAGTGATAGTTATCGACGCGTATTGAATATATTTTGGATATAGCCCTGTGCCCTTCCTATCCTCGATACTTCAGGGGTTACTAATAGCTTTATTTTCTCGCGAATACATATTAAAATGACTGTGATTGTAACCCATTGGATATATCGATGGCATGTGTGGTCCTTAAACAATTTAATAGTTTAGATTTGGATCATGTACGTCCTACACAGTAATATATAAATCACAGAATCTGAGAATAAGTTACAGATTATTAATCATGACGCCACCGAGTGCCCTAAGACGCATTTTTAGACGTTCTTAGAGGTCTGTTCAAAAAAACGGTGAAATTCTACTCTACATGTATACCTTCTAAAACGGTTAAAATGGTCTTAGAGGCATTCTTTGGTGGGTCCATGATTATAAGATTGTAACTAATTCTCAGATCCTTGATTTAAATGTAAGTAGACTCATACGAGCGTGAAGTGGTGGGGTGATCACTGTTTCGTAGTCGGTATGTGCCTTACACCATTATGCTGGTCACGTGACAGAAAGGAATATCATTGGTTTCAATTCAATCCTCTGCCCATTTCCTGCAAGAGATACTCTTGAGCCATACGCACGCATTTTTGCATCGATCCGAGATATGGAGTCTTTCACCGCGCTTTTTCATCGGCCATGGGAATTGATTTTTCCACCTGGGGTAAGCAAGGCTTTTGTTCGCGAAGGTATGTAAACTAAAGTTTTTATTGTCTGAACAAGAAAATCATGGATTAGCCCACCAGTTCTTACAACTGGATAAAGTTTCCTTTCCAATAACATGGACATAGGTTGTATTTATTAGAAAGACGAGAGTCCTGAAACTATATTAAGACGTTCATTTTAGGGGATACGGGGCCATTGTAGGGGTCTTAAATCTAAATCCATTTCCTAACAGAAACATAATTGAATTGTATATATGTTTTGATTCTAAGTTCAAAAGTTGTCTTGTTTGCTCTCTGATAATTTTAGTTTGCACTGACATGGAACTTGATAACCAATGCTTACTAGTATTATCATTATCAGCGCATAATGATAGAACAAACACGTGCTGCGCGATTCTATCTTTACGGGAATAGGTCGCTGGCGTTACTATGTAGCAACGTCCGGTCATGATCATTGACCCCACTTTTGGCGGGAACATATAATGACTCGTTTCCAATCATTTGTTCAATCAATTCGTTGACGATGACGAGAGAGAAGAAAATATGGGGTATTTTATTAGGATATATGAAACTGTCGCGGAGAAATAAATAAATTTATTGCGGTGAAAAACTGTAAATTATGAGGGTATATGATATATGGAACCCGTTAAAGTTTGCGTAACCCGGCTCGGGGTTTACATACATGTAATTTACACGTGCTCCAATTTTCATTATAGCCCTCATAACATCAACAAAATAAAAATCTGTTCCTTAAATAAACACGCGGACAAAGATTGAAAAAAAATTGGATTTGAATAAAGAATATCTTTCTGGGGTTCAAAAATCCCCAGAATTTCAGGTTACCCTAATCAGATAAATTGGTAGCGTGTTTGGATGAAGGGTTACATCAAGTTATCAAATGGATGACCTTAACGCTAAGTGCCGGCTAAACTTGCCTAATATCATTATAGGCCTTTTAAAAAGAATTTTGCCTAATTACCATGTATAATAATTAGGCAATTTAAAAAAAGGCCTAATAATATACTGTATGGCCAGGTTTAAGGCCTAACTTAACCTTCATCGAGGCTCAAAACAGACGAATCATCTTTTAAAGATAATTTTCCTGTCATATATAAAGGTACTGTTGGCTAGGTACCCCTCTATAGACCGCCACAATTTTCCCGAAACGACGTGGCGGTGAAAAATGGTATCCGTCGTTTCGGGACACAATGAAAAGTCGTTTGGATACCTTTATGGTAAAAATTAATACAGCACGGTTGATTTCCTTTTAGATTAGCAACTGTTTTCATTAGAGCTCCTCCTGAAATTACTTACCGTTTACTAATGGGTAGTAAACGAATCCTTTCATAAAATGAACTTTTCTTAGATCGAACTACAATAAGGGAAGGAATAACTCCGCACAGGATTTTTGTCTCTTCCATCTATGGTAATTCAGACGACCAGCTGATAATCTTTACACTAAAAAATAAGGACAACTTTTCATTCCAAAATTATCGACCTTCTACTCAACAATAAAATCCACCTTTCCAATCAACTCAGATGTAATGTTTTTAAATCACTAACCGTTTTTCTCTTTTAAACCGATATGCTCTTTAGTGTAAATTTGAACTAGACTTGTAACTTGTTGTTTTATTGTAGCAACACAGCTGTGCTAACCCATTTCTTTCTTGAATGTCAAGAATTATACTACTGTCCATGCTGATATGAGTACCAAGTGTTTAAGTGACCTATAAACATAGAAGTAAATTATATTTGTTACTTTAGGAAATGAAAACTTAACTTGGACATAAATTGTTATTTATTTGAATTTTGGTGTTTCAGTCTTTTACAAAGCCCAGTAGAATTGTTTAACCATAATAATTGTATAATCTTGTAATTATGTAATTTATAATGTTAAATTCACTTATAAATGTATACATGTAATGCCATCATTGTATTATTAACTGTTGATTGAAGAAAGGCCCTTAACATTAAGTGCAAATAACTTGTGGCCTAATCCATTTTTTTTACCTTATCTTAAGACACTAAACTACAAGTGTATATGAATGTAAGCTCTAACGCTTTACCCTTAGTTGCACTAGTAGTACACAACATTTAAACTACAGGTAAAACTAGTCAGTGCCTACACCTAGATAGGTGAGTTAGAACGAGCACAACGAATTATTTACATATACAGGGTAATTGGTTCAATTAGCTTAACTGATGCACTTGTTTTCACTCTCATTCTTGTATATTGATTCTTGGTAGATAATCATGTTTAGATTACCTAAAAGTTAAGTTCTGTGGATATGTAGTATTTGGTAAGTGTTGCTCTCAGTTGAAGAACATTAAAACTTCGCAGCTTGAGTGTAATGTCTTTAGTATTTCATTGTTATTGTGCTATTTCTCAATTTGCATAAAGCTATTCTACTATGGAGATATATCTGTTACCCTAGATAGGATTATACTTTATAGCATTAAGAGCTTCTCTCTTGTATATTAATGAATGCAGATGAGAAATGAATGAAGTTAGGATGTAATCGGTGTAGGAGAAGGTTATTAGTCTACTTACATTCTCGTACTTATCGCTTACTATGGTTCCATATAAGGTATATCTGAAGTAAGAATACAATTCCTATCAGGTATATCTGTTTCCGGCAACTTATATCAATTTCATTGTTAATTATCCCAAATCTTAGTTACACAATATTCATTGGAAATATTCTTCATATCTCTGCTTTTCTGGGGATAATATTTGTGGTCTATTGTACATGTCGATATTATTAAGCAAATTCGCACTTAATTGTTTATTATTTATACAGATCATGGTTTTATTTCTAATATTAGCTTGTATTTGGTCGCTATTATAAATAAACACTTTCTCAAGCTAGTAATAGGTATTTTTATATAGGTTATGTAAGAGTGCAACATATTTCACGTCTCTTATATATAACAGGTTGCTCAACTACCTTTGTTTCTCGAGAAACGGCTTTTTTACTGTTGTAAATGATGGGACTCAGAAATTTCGAAAGAAGAAGAGGAATTTTCAAATTTCGGATAGACGTCGCAAGAAAGAGTTATTAACTATAATCATAGATCAAATCTATTCTTATGAAATCATTACAAACGTATCATCAGATGACTCATTCACTAGAACAAATTGTCGTTAATTTTGTAAATAAGGAATAGAAATGTTCAACTATTATAATAAACGCTTTCGGGTTCGATTTTAAATGTTATCGCCCGCGTTCGATCCTAGAAGGATAGTCCTTGTGGGTCCAGGAACAGCAAACACTAACGGGCTGATTTGCCGAGAAAGACGTATAGGACGTAGAAATACTTCTTAGACAGACAGGCTATTCTGCAGGAATCAAATAATATTAATTCACAGGAAAGTGTTTAGATTAAGACTATCACCTTAAGATATTCAGATGGTGGAATTAGTGTGTGGGTGGTATCAAATTGTTTATATAGCGCAGAAGCGGCAACAAATACGAGAGAAATGAATTTTAGACTCTCTCTTTCAGCAAGTGTCGTAATTACAGTGACCTCATAGGAACATAGATCGAACAGGAAATCCGGGTTGGACTATGGTTTTGGCTGTTGTAACCTTTCATTTTTAGGCATCAGTATATAGCTCAATCATTTATTTCAAACAGTTACTATACACTGAATATCATAACCATGGTGTGTGGTAATGGCTCTTTCCTGATATATTATGAATGAAACTTCTATATCGCTTGTGTATTGCTACACTACACGTGCGAGCAGGGTGGAAGTAAAGCGGAGCCGTTTTAAATACCATTAGAAAGTCAGCTTCTTAGTTACTTGCTCGGACCTGCCACGGTTGGTCTAATACCAGAAAGATAATACAATAAACGCTAAAGTTAAGGACATTTGGGCTATGTGCACAGTTTGCCAGTGTTATAGTCTCGTATTAATGAATGGATAAAAGATTAACTAGTTCACATCATTGGCTATAATATGACTATTAATTCGGGTACTTGTTTTATGTTGATTCATATAATTTGCACGGTTCATGATCAAAATCCTGTAGAGTATTAACTTCTTTTAATTATAATAAGTATTCACTCGTGATTATATTGCTTTAGTTTGAATAAGTTAGCGATGTGAAGAGTTCTAGATAGTTGCTGATATTACAGCTATTATTTTTATTTTTATTTTAATATAGTGTGTTGATGTGGTTACATAATTAAACACAGCTCTTAATAATATATTTTTAGTAGTCTTCAATTATGAGTATCATCTCTATTTGTCACGTACATTAAGAGATGATATCTCTATATTTTCGTTAGTGGACAATCTAAAGTTCGGTGATCATTTACATAGACTATTTATTTTACATACTTGTTTCGTTCTATTTGAGACTACAGAACTTGTTGTTATCCAAGAAATAATGCCTTGTATTTTAAACACAATTCTAGTTTTGAAAAACTGCACTTCACTTTGTTATTTACTCCCTTCTCATTGTGATGAATTCATATTCTTGTCAGTGATGATAGGCGATCCCGTCACAATACTGTTAGAGGTCTTTTGGCTATATGTATATCATTGTTAACTCGTTTTACAAAAGTCATATCTCTAGTTCTTTATTTTATTCTGTGTTATAAATGATTTTCTAATTTTGTTCGGTTTCACGGCGACTATTATTGTAGTTAACAAGATACATATTATACATAAGACTATGTTAATGATGATGGGAATCACCTCTATATAGAGGTTAGTTCTGTGACGGGTTAAGAATGCAGGTAGGTGTTGATACTCAGGATTCTTGATCGTGTGGTTCATAGGTTAACTACTTATTAGTGACAAGAATCCAAGATCGGTGTCTTAAGCTAAACGGGGTACCTTTTCGTACATATATTCTAGATTTGAAGCTCTGATGCTTCCACATAATCGGGAAAAATTTACACCTATACAGATAATTATTACATTGCTTGACCAACAGGAATCTATATATGTACGTAGGTGGTGTGCATCGGAATCTGGTTGTATATCTTAATATTGATTAGATTTTCTCTCTGATAGTGGGCATAGATGGTTAATAAAGAATATTATTTTTTAATGAATGTTGACTAAATTGTTTTATGTGGAAGGGTACGAAATAAAGGATCAATACAGTATTATTACAAAAAAAAATTATTACTTTCTAATACTATAGAGTGTTTTGGTAGTTGTTTTCCTAAGTTGGTGGTTCAAGGGCTGAGAGAACCATTTTTTTCAGTGATCAATCCACATTTTTTTATTGTTTTGAGTTTCGTAGTGTGGAGTATTGTTTAACAATGTAATATTATTTTAGCATTTTAGAGGATAATTGTAAAACCTTTTTGTGGTAGTTCAGGGATTTCCACATCATTTGTGTATATTTGACTAACGATTAGGGTAATACGCTTTAACCTAGATAAAAACAGGATTGAATCATAATCTACGTTGGTCATAGGTCAATATATCATTACAAATAGATAAATTATTATGAAGTAAGGTAGGATTGGGTGTACAGGACAATCTTCTAATAGATGCATATATTCTTCTATACTTATTTTCAGCACGAATCATGTGTGACGGCTTATAACTTCTAAATTGTTAAATTAGCTCTGTGGGGTGGTGGCAGAACTCTTTTGATGAGCAGTTTGCATGTATAACTTCACAATTAGATTTATCTTAGTTGCCATAATGTGATGAGATATTGAGTATTTAATGACTCTGATACGCGTACATGTCTGGATTGTAATTGGATACACTGTTATTAATTAATTTGTTCCTCAATAATATTCTTAATTTCCAGTAAAGTAAAAGATGGTTGTAACTCACTCTCCATGAATATTGTGGTGAGCAGTCTTCTTTTGCACGATAGCTTTTGGTGATGTTATCTCATGTTCTCGATAGAGTATTCGATTACAGGCTTAACTTAGATTGAGTTGCTTACAATTAATTTTATGTATTGTACGATTCTCTCGTCACACATATAAATTGATTCAGAACAAATAATAATTGTCAATATTCATAGAATAGTGTAAGATGTTATCAAAATTGTCCATAGTGTTGAATACTTAAATATATTGCTATTAGTCTAGAATTATTGTTAATTGCATAAATTTTGTTCTCTCTTGAATATATTAAGGAGATATATTAATGGTATTATTAATCAATGTATCTGGTTGTTGGGCTCTCGTCAAGGCTTGTGTCTTTTTAACTTGGAGGGTCGTCAACAGTATCATACCATTGCGGTTCATAGATAAATTATAGGTTCACTATAATTATGTGAATAGTGAGGTGGATTACATCTCAGTGTGTATATGCAACGAATAGTATTTGATGCTCCAGCAGCATTCAGAGGTCTATCTTCTCATTTTTAATGGAGAGGTTGAAATGGCCAAGAGCTCTGATATATCATACTTATGTACTTATAGTATAATGAATAATGGCTGTTTCGAGTGTAAACTTGTGTGTGTATAATCAGGGTGGTCTGATTAGCTAACGGTCTAAAATCCACTAATATTTTATATGTTAGAGAAATCAGATTATTATGATATAGGAGTCTGTGATTTGCCACCAATTATATTAGCAATTCTCTTATTCTGTCAAATTCAAATTGTTGCTCAGGAAAACGTATTTACCTTCATTATTTCGTGGCGTTGCCAGTGCGTTTAGATAGAACATCTCGAGTTATTGTACTTACATTCATCAAGTTCTTTATTGACCATTAATTCATTCGAACATTTACAGTTATAGCCAATTTTAAATATTTTATAGATTTAAAGAGTTATTTATGATAATGATCACGGTCGGGTTTATGGTAGTTTCACCTAATTGATGTAGTAGTGAAACATAGCTTATGTTATTATACATAATTTGGCAATATGTGATCCTTTTTGCTCTTGTGGTTTGTTACTCTCGATTGCATATAATAGAAATTCGCAATGTGCTGCTCGATTATCATGTTATTAATAAGAACGTGAGATTTATTGGTGGTATATATTTTTGTTTGTGATAGACTGAGTGGTTCTAAGCAAATAAGATTTGATAGATGTGTGATTCATATTATTAGGTATGGACTATTCACTGTATTTTTAATCTATGAAGATATATACATCAAATATTATAACAATTAAATGAAAATGTGTTGTTTAAATTTCTTCTTGGTGTGACTCTTATTTCTGTGGTATACAAAATTTGTCATGGTGGTTAACTATTTTATTCTAATTGAACTAACTAGTAGTTCCTTTAAATACAACATATCGTTGCATGTGTATCCGAGACAAGCTAATTGTTTGATGACGCATCGTTTATTAAGTTCCGCTGCTTTATATAGGGGGTTTGGCGTGAAGGTAACTAAAGCAGAGCACAAAATAAAATGGCTGCACTTCTTGGAATGACACTGTCATAGCTGGGGAATGTCTCAGAAGCATTTAAAAAAAAAAATTCATTGTTTTTCTATTCCAAATGCATACTTTTAACATTGCATTGCCAGTTTTTAAGTTATGAATTTGGGTAATTTCTCTGGTGACAAGCCATTTCCTGTGGTTGACCCTACTTTGAATTGATTCATAAACCAAAGTGTATTAAAGTTTCCTTGGTAAAGTCAGTTTTAAGCCTCATACTAAATCTTTTCCTATTAAAATATTTCTAAATGACAATTATTGTCAATATATAGCAAAGACAGCAAATTTGGAACTTTTCTGAGACATGACTCAAATACAGATGTCTTAATTTCAAAATTGAGATAGTCCTGTATTTTCAATAATTTCTTTATTCAATTAAAGATATCTATATTTTAATTTTTATTGATATTCTATTTTTGATTGGACTAAGAATTTGTAAATAGATACTGTGATTTAAAAGAAGATATCTATTTTCAGTAGAAAAAGAGAAATATCTGTATTTAACAAAAATCAAATACGCATCTTTATTTTAAAATAGGGATATCTTTATTTAATACAGATATCTTATTGAATAAAGATATTTTAAAATAGAGATTTTCTTTAATTAAATAGAGATATTTAAATGTTAATGCCATATAATCATATAACATATAACTGGCCCCGAAGCCTTTATGTCATGGCGCAGCGTCCGTCATCCGTCGTCAACCATTCTTTAAATTCGCTACTAGTCATGCAGTTTCTACATTGATTGTAACCAAAATTTTGGCCACGTAAACATCCTTGGGGGAAGGGGACAGAACTTGTAAATAAGGTAAAATCCTATAAATCGCACTTTTGGCCTAGAGTTGTGCATGGATTGTAACGCAAATTATTGCCACAAACATCCTTGGGGGAAGTGGCAAGAGAACTTGTAATAATATTTGGCTCTGAATCTTGAAATGAATAATTTTATCTACTCGTATCACTCCAATCCATTTTAAATAATCACATGCAGCATTCTTTTGTGTCAATACAAGTTAAGTGTTCTTTTCGAACTTTAAAATTTTTCCCTTGTTGTCGTTGCCATTTTTCTCTAAGTCTGTAAATCGCCTTTAATCCTCGACGGATTACTGTAAATTTAGGTAGATAAATTATTCTTTGTTGAATAGACTAAGGTTAGTGGTGCTTCTCGGTGGTCATTCTGAATCGGGGATACTGCTGGCCGCTACCAAACAGTGTCGGCTTATTCCACGTTTTGATATAGCCAGTGCGCTCTGGCCTAAACGCAGACTTCTTCTGTGCAATAATGTCTAAAGTCTGTGTGTCAGGGCCAGAGTATCTCGAGGCTAACTGTGATATGAAATGATATGATATTGGCTAACTACCTCTGATACAAAATATAATTCATGATAAATGTAAACATTTAAAATATGACCCTAAGGTAGATTAAAATGAACCAAACTTTCTGTATTCACTTAGTCTTTTCTTTTGACTGATATCAATTAATCTTATCCACATGAACATACCTGATCAATTTCGTTCAACCAAGATTTCTTACTTAAATAATTGCAGAATATTGTGTTGTTGTTTAATTTGATTACTGAACTTCTGTTGCTCTTGTTCTTGTAGACTGTGGTCCTTGCGTGCCTGAGCCGGTGAGCCGAGCAGCAACGTCGCTTTGCCTGATTGCGGTAGCCAACGTCTTTTGTCCTCTGTCGGAGGCGTGGTAAGTGGTTACATTTTAAACGCTAAGTGTAGATACTGTTATTCTCTACTTGTGAAAAGTTCTCTGTTAACAGTAATATTTTAGCTCGAAAAGACTTCTAACGAGATAATGGTTGTCATCTTAAAGCATACATCATGTATCATGTGGTCAGGCTGGTAACATACGTACATTAACATATTACGTTTTTCTCTGTGCAATTAGAACTCCAATTTCAGATACCAATACGATTAAAATACATATCCTTATACATGTATCACTCCATTCGATAAGGATCTGACCACTGTATCCCATTAGGGGGTCACACGTTCTGGTACCATTCAAAATTGTCCAGTCAAATTGCTTGCTCCAGACTCTGGGAAGTGAATTTTTCCCTCTATTGCTAATGTAAACGAGTGATTATAAGGATCTGTAATTTTAATTAGATTTTATTTGACACCAATCTGAATATTCACGTAAAGTATGACAATCGTTGGATTCATGTTTAAACATACAAAATGTTTCATGTTTGGAGAATTTATTTTGAGTCGTAGGTTTTCTTAGAAAATGTCATCATATTTATGTACTGTAAAAATATCACCAATCGAGGGTAGCAATAGAAATGATACTTTTCATATACAAAGTGTACTGTAGGGATACATGAAGAATAGGGATATTCTAACGCGGGATCACAAAATCATCTGGTATTGTTATACAATGGGATTGCAAATAAATAAACATAATTTGTTTTGGCCTTCCCTATCCTTCATGTCTACATTATTCAAATAAGTGCATATCAGTAACCATGTGCACTAAACATATCTGATCATTGGCTTAGGCCAGATTTCTTCACTTGATATCTACCAAATATTGTGTATTATGCAACCTTTATTTGTTACTGAAATGCATGGTTTGGTGTACTTCACCGCTTTGTTTGAACTGCAGAGGAAGAGGATAGCCTAGCCTTGCAGACGATGAGCCAGCTACACCACCACTCCAGCCCTGGTCGTCGTAGGTCTGGCCGTGTGAGGAAGGGCACCAGCCTGCACAAGGAAATTACGTAATGTGATGTACTGTAATAATCCTTGTTAAGTCCATGGACTGATGTTGCTTGAGGATGTTGGTAACCCCTCAATAATCCGTCCAACCCAAATCCCTCGCCGCAAAAAATGTACACTCTTTGACACATGGCAGTGATACAACTATGAAGGTTTGTTTGTTTGAGTAAACATTATTCTGTAAGGGTTTGGAGTGATTATCCAGAATAACCTTGAAACTTGCATGCATACTCGTGAGTGTGCATAAAGGGTTTAATGAGATAGGAATTCCAAGATGCTGCAGGGTCCAACTTTCTGGTAACTAAAATTGGTAAATGGGTTTTAAAGGGATGCCGAACAGCATGACCATATATTCGGTGAGTGCGGCCGCCAATGTGATATACGGGGCCTCTGAATTGGTGTAATTTATACGATGTACGTTGCCTGAAAAAAAGACAAATTGGTACTTAAGGTTTTGGGAGGGCCCAAGTGAACACATGCAGTAATACAATGTGGTGTTATTTTAAGGGTACTACATTGTGTATGTCAATGGTATCCCAAGTAACAACTTGTGTTCAATGCTAAAATTTTGACTCAACTGAAGTGTACAGAAAGTAGTCAATAGGTTATTTTTTTTTTGTCCCTCTCACCTAAGCAATATCCCATTTACCGCTGCCCTAGCAAAACACAGCACATATTTGATATTCACCATTCTAACAACTACTTTGTGTACACTCACAGTTGAACGCGTGGGTTCAAAACAGTGTAATAAGAATTGGATTCCGATTGTTTTTTATGTTCTATTAACAGCCAGGGTCATTTAATGGTACAATGCCCGGGTCTAAAGGTGGGAAGAAATCGGGTGACCCAAGGAGGTCAGAACCTGGCAACTACCCCAAAATTGAATGGAACCTAATTAATGTCACGGCCAATCTGGCACCAGTAACATGGGAAAGATATATACAAAAAAGTTTTCAAAATGGTCGACTTTTGCGCCATTCCTTGACATTCAAATGTGTTTTTTAGAACACTTGGTTGGGACCATGGTTCGGATTATTTCAGACATATTGTTAGCTTAATTGATTGGGGATAGAAACTTGAGAAGAAAGTTCAAGTTTGCTACTAAAATGGTGGTCATTTAAAAATACAATGAATGTTTTCATTTGCCCTTCCCACCCCCTGCCTCGGCCCACCCCACCTTAAGGTATTGTGATATCCTTTAAATAATTATTGCCCCACCCCGCCCACCCCACTTAAGGTATTGTGATTATCCTAAATAAATAATCTGCCCACCCCGCCGCAGCCCCATTTAAGGAATGTGATTCCTTAATTAATTAACACGCCCACCCACCCTGCCCCTCCCGCATCGCCCACCCCACCCCGCCCCGCCCCACCTGCCCCATTTAAGGAATGTGATTTCCTTAAATAATTAACCGCCCCACGCTCCACCAGCGCCGCCCCCCCCGCCCGCATTTAAAGGAAATGTGATATTCTTAAATAATTATATGCCCACCTGCCCCGCCCCATTTAAGGAAATGTGATTTCCTTAAATAATTAACCGCCACCCCACCCCGCCCCGCCCCGCCCCACCCACCTCATTTAAGAATGTGATTCCTTAAATAATTATATGCCCACCCTGCCCCGCCCCGCTCGCCCCACCCACCCCGCCCCGCCCACTGCCCCATTTAAGGAAATGTGAATTTCCTTAAATAATAACACGCCCCACCCACCCTTGCCCCAGCCGCCTCGCCCCACCCCATCCCACGCCCCGCCCATTCCTTGCCCACATTTAAGGAAAATGTTGAATTTCCTTAAAATAATTACGCGCCGCAATATCACAGCCCACCGCCCCGCCCCACCCCAATTTAAGGAAATGTGATTATCCTTAAATAATTATTAATGCCGCCTTTCCCCGATCCCTATGCAGTAAATGATACGCGCTTCACTCCGCCACTGTCCACCCGACACCCCATGCGATGCCGCCCACCCGACCCCATATGTTGGAACATGTTGCCCGGGTACAAATGTAGGGCTGGCTGGTGGCTAATATGGCAGGGTTCTACGAGAGGTGTTAGAGTCACGGCCCCTGATCAAGATGATGGCTCGCGACCCCTGTTTGT